>VBSM01002217.1:2119344-2166444 GCA_008086735.1 Cheirogaleus medius
AATTTGGAACAAAGGCCAGACAATTTTTTTTTCTTATTATGCAACGGGAACTTAGAAGGTTAATAGCTTATATTAAACAAAGAAAGAACTCACATGAATAACCTGAATTAACATCTTAACACATTAAGAAAAGTAAAACAAACACAAAGCAAGCAGAGAAAAGTAATAAAGATTAAGCAGAAATAAATAAAATGGAAAATAGAAAAACAATACAGATAATCAATGATACCAAATTTTGGTTTATTGCATATATCAAAACATTGCCAAGCCATTAGTTACAGTGGTCAACGAAAAACAGAGAGAGGGTGCAGTGCAGTAAGTCAGGAATGGAAGGAGAGTTGACATGGCTTCCCATATTATGGAACAATAAAGAGGATTTAAGGGAATATTATAAACAACTTTTGCCAAAAATTTGATAACATGGATAAAGAGGACAAATTTTTAGAAATATACAAAGTATCAAAACGGACTCATAAAATTATAGTAAATTACAATAGATCTATAACAAGAGATTGACTTAATAATTTAGAAAAATTCTCACAAAGAAAAGCTCAGTCCCAAATGACTTCATTGGTGAATTCCACCAAACATTTAAATAATGAATACCAATTCTTTAGTAACTCTTACAAAGATATAGGAGAGAGCACATTACATCTCATTTTATGAGGCCAAGATTACACGATATCAAAATCAGAAAAAGATATCACAGAAAAAGAAAATTAGAGACCTATATCTTGTAAATATAAATGTAAAAATCCTCAAGAAAATACTTGCAAACTGAATGCTCTAAAATTGATTGTGATGGTGGTTTTGCAACTTTTTCAACTCTCAACTATATACTAAGAAACACTGAATTGTAAACTCAAATGGATAAATTGTATGGTATGTTAATTACCTTTCCAGTAATCATTTAAAAAGAAAAGTGCAAACTGCAAGTCAAGTGGAAATGACACTCCAAGATATTTGGGTAGAGTAAAAGGGAGGAAAATATACAAGTAAATATGGTAATGAGACCTACTTAAAGAGAGGGACATAATCTTATAATCAATTTCAGTTACTATATTAAATTTGGCATAATACAGAAGACATGTAATAAAACTAATAATTCTCTTAGTTTCCCATCTGAGCAGACCCCCAAATGAATTTTTTTTATGTACCAATTTTAAATGTTATTTTGCTCTGGAGGATTTATTTTTTTCATTAGTTTTGAGAGAAAAAATTCATTTGCTTAGTATCAGAGCTTGCTTGATTTTAATAACAACAAATTTTATGTAGTTGTATTAATATTTGAGAAAATATATTAATATATGTTATATATTTTCTCAAAAATTAATCTTTAATTTTGGCTTCATGAAAATTTAAAGAAAAGACAAAAACACCTGGGTGTATATTGAAATAAATGCTAGTTAAATATATAGTTCAGACAAAATAACTGTTGTCACAACAGAGTCCTACTTTTTATTTGTATTATATTACTGCTACTACTTTTTCATTTATATTGGTTAAGGAATCATGAAATATCATAAAAATTGTAAGAATAATTTTCTAAACCTCCACTGCTTACTTCTAATCTGTAATTCATACAAATTCCAAAGGAAAAAATTATTTTACAACCACACATGAGGAAATTAATATTCTTTATGCACTTTCACTCACATGCAACACATATTTTTGCTTTTATACATCTATTGTCTTCAACAATAAGTCTCTAGAATTAAGTAAAGGTAAAGTAGCCAGTAAAAATTAATTTCAATGTGATTAAATTTGCAATAATAAAATAGTCTGGAGTTTTGTAAATTTAAAGGAGGTGATCTTATTATATGATGTACATATTAATTAGGTTTATTTGAATGTTTATATTTCTAAAATTATGCCTTTCCTATAATCCTACAGGATGAAAGCAAAATAAAATTCATCTTTTATTCCTTGAAAGGGTAAAATTAAACTGTCAAGACTAAACCACCTAAAATTCAAAAATGCTCGATTTTTCTATCTTCTACCAAAATTCAATATATCCCGCTAGTATTTTATTTCATTAAAGTACTCTTACTGAGTTCATTTACTAGTTGCTATCTAAGTGTCTAACGTGAAGTAGTAAACACCTAAAGGGACAAATAGATAAATATACACACACACACACACACACATATATATATATATATATATATGATAGAAGGATAGGTTTTCTGCTTATTAGGACAGCTGCTCATGCTTTCTGTAATTTAGTGTCCTCAATTAATAAAAACAACAATTTTTCAGTATCCTTTTTTATGTGATAATAAACACACGCAACATGACATACTTTGAATTTAATTAAAAATTCTTACCATAGTTCGAAAGCAAGACTAAAGGATATTTGAACTGGAGAAAAAGAAATGTTGCAATTACTGCCAATTAAAAATGCTGAGACTATGAAAGGGTGGGCCTATAAATCTACTGTTATTTCTATGGTCCCTATATAAATAAGCATTTTTTTCCCTGATTTCACATACTCTTTTTGGTTTTATAAAATCTCGCATATAATACAGTGTCTTGCAATTACCCAATTATCAAAAGATTTTGAAATTATTGCTTTTTCTAATATCATCTGTTCTAAACAGAAAGCACAAATGGTGCTTTTTGCACCATTTTATCCCAATTTCTTGGCACAATGTTTGGCAGATATTTGACTTTCAATAATAATTTTTATTTAAAAAATAAAGGGTAATTATGTTCAGTAGCTGTATTAGGGTTCTCCAGAGAAACAGAAACAATTATTTATATATATATATATATATATATATGTATATATAGTTACTATGCTTGATTAGCTAGAAACCTCATTTTCTTAATTGCTTAGAAAATTATGAACTCTAAATTTATGTTAAATCATTGGTAATATGGAAAAATTATTTTATTATATCTCTGACATTGTTTGCCTAATTGCCTTGTTTATCTTCAAGAAGATTTATCATTTCCATAAAACATATAGGGCTATGAGGTAGGAATTCCTGCTGAAAATTTAATCACTCTTCATAAATCCTTATTAAAATTTTTATTTACATTTGTCTTTTTGTTTTTGTTGCTTGTACCTACAAGGTCTTAATATGAATTATATAAGGTCTTAGTCATGAATTCTTTGCCTAGAAGAACATCCAGAAGAGTTTTCTCCAGGTTTTCTTCTAGTATTTTTATAGTTTAATGTCTTACATTTATGTCTTTAATCCATTTTGAGTTGATTTTTGTATTTGGTGAGAGATAGTGGCCCAGTTTCATTCTTAAGTATATGGAAAATCAATTTTTCCTGCACCATTAATTGAAAAGGGTGTCCTTTACCCAGTGTATGTTTTTGTCAATTTTGTCAAAGTTCAGTTGGCTATAGACATGTGGATTTACTTCTGGGTTCTCTATTCTGTTCCAGTCTATGTGTTTATTTTTATACCATTACCATGCTGTTTTGGCTACTATAGCCCTATGGTATAATTTGAAGTCAGGTAATATAATGTCCCTAGCTTTGTTCTTTTTGCTTAATATTACTTTGTCTCTTTGGAGTCTTTTTTGGTTCTGTATGAATTTAGGCTTATTATTTCTAATTTTGTGAAAAATGACATTGGCATTTTGATAGAGATTGCACTGAATCTGTAGATTGTTTTGGGCAGTATGATCATTGTAATGATATTAATTCTTCCAGTCCATGAACATGGGATGTTTTCCCATCTGTATGTGTCATCTATGACTTCTTTCATCAGTGTTTCATAATTTTCCTTGTCAAGATCTTTCATGTCCTTGGTTAAATATATTCCTAGGTATACATTTTTTTGTAGTTACTGTAAATGGGATTGCCTTCTTGATTTGGTTCTCAGTTTGATTGTTATTGATGTATAGAAATGCTACTGATTTTTGTACATTGATTTTGTATACTGAAATTTTACTGAATTCACTTATCAAATCTAAGAGTCTTTAGGGTTTTCTAGATATAAGAGCATATCAGCAGGGAACAGAGACAATTTTCCTTCCTCTTTTACAATTTAGAAGACTTTTATTTCTTCCCTTGTCTGATTATTCTGGCTAGGACTTTTGGTATTGTGTGAAATAAGAAAGGTTAAAGCAGGCATCCTTATCTTGTTCAGTTCTTAGGAGGAATGCTTTCAACTTTTTCCCATTCAATATGACATTGACTGTGAGTTTGTCATATATGGCTTTTGTTAATTTGAAGCATGTTCTTTCTATACGCAGTTAGCATTCTTTTCTTTTTTTTTCTTTTTCTTTTTTTTTTTCAGACTTTTCTAGTGTTGATGTCAGGGTGATGATACTGGCTTCATAGAATGAATTGGGAAAAATTCCCTGCTCTTCAATTTTTTTGATCAGTTTCATGAAGATTTGTACCAGTTCTTCTTTGTACATTTGCCAGAATTTGGCTGTGAATCTCTCTGATCCTAGGCTGGGGTTTGGGGCAATTTTTTGTTACTGATTCAATCTCCCTATTTGTTTTTGATCTGTTCAGGATTTCTATTGCTTCCTAGTTCAATCTCAAGATGTATGTTTCCAGATATTCATCCATGTCTAATTTGTGAACATACAGTTTTTCATAATAGTCTCTAATGATCAACTGTGGTATCAAGTTCAATGTCTCCTTTTTCATTTCTGATTTTGTTTATTCATATATTTTCTCTTCCATTTTTGGTTACTTTAGCTAGTGGTTTACCCATTTTGTCTATCTTTTCAAAGAACTCAATTTTTGTTTCATTGAGCCTTTTTGTTACTTTTGGTTTGTTTTTTGTTTTGTTTTGTTTTCTTTAATTTGTGGTCTCTATTTTATTTAGTTCTGCTCTCATCTTAGTTCTTTCTTTTCTTCTACTAACTTTAAGTTTGTTTTTTCTTATTTTTCTAGTTCCTTGAGAAACTAGAACAACTTAAGTTGTTAATTAAACTAAAAAAACTTCTGCACAGCAAAATATAAATAAATAAATAAATAACCCACTGAGTGGACAGACATCCCACAGAATGGGAGAAAAATATTTGCAAAGTATGCAACCGCCAGGGGACTAATATCCAGAATTTACAAGGAACTCAAACAACTAAACAAAAATACCTCAAAACCCACAAATATTCCAATTAAAATGAGCAAAGGACATGAGTAGACATTTTTCAAAAGAAGACATACAAATTGCCAACAAGCATATGAAAAACACTCAACATCACTAATTGTCAGAGAAATATAAGCTAAAACAATGAGATATCAACTTTCACAAGGCAAAATGGCTATTATTAAAAAGTAACAAAATAGCAGATGGTGAGGATGTTAAGAAAGAGAATGCTTATATACTGCAGGTAGGAATATAAATTGTTATAAACTCTATAGAAAACAGTATTATAGAAGTTTTTCAAAAGAATAAAAATATAACTACCATTTGATCCAATGATCCCACTATTGGGTATATACCCAAAGGAAAAGAGTTCATTTTATCAAAAAGACACCTGCACTTGTATGTTTATTGAAGCACTATTCAAAATAGCAAAAATATGGAATCAACCTAAGTGTCCATGAACAGATGTTTGGATAAAGAAAATGTGGTATATGTACACAATAGAATACTACAGACTCATAAGAAAGAATAAAACTATGTATTTTGCAGCAATATGGGTGAAACTGGAAGTCATTATGTTCAGTAGAACAACTCAGAAACAGAAAGTCAAATGCCATATGTTCTTACTTCTAAGTGGGAGCTAAATAATCTATGCACATAGGCATAGACTGTAGAATAATAGGCACTGGAGACTCAAAAAGGTGGGAGGGTGGGATGATGATAGGCAATGAGAAATTACTTAATGAATACAATGTTCACTACTGGGGTGATGGATATACTAAAAGCCCAGACTTCACCACTATGCAATATATCTATGTAACAAAACTGCACTTGTACCACTTAAATTTATACAAAAATGAAATCTTTTGATTTTGTGAAAAAAACACTTTAAATTTCATTGTCCAGGTTCTTCGACTATTCATGAACTTCAGACTTCTTATTACTATTCTAACAAATATAATGTGTGATTGGTGTAATTATCCACATTTCACAGATAGGGAAATGGAAGTTCCCAGAAATGGTGAAGAGTATGCAAATCATGAATTTGGTAAGTGTCAGAACTATAATTGAAGCCCAAGTTTGCATGTCAAGATACTAATTCTCTTTTCCTTACCTTTACCCTACACGATATACTTAAAGATGATTGAACACAAAATCACAGTTATCCACACATCAAAATTATTTTAGGCAATGCTTATAATCTACAGGATTAAAATACACTTAGAGAAGATTGCAATAAATATCATATAGTTAAAATCTCGTCTTCTTTATTTGAGTTAGGCATTATTTGTCTGCCTTAAAGATTTGAACTATGTGATTAGAGCACGAAATGGTTGGAAAAATAGCATTTTGATTAATTTGATATATGTAGAGAGATAATATTCTTCTAGTTTTTTAATCCTTCTTCAACCTTTTGAGGTAGATTTCTCAATAGCCAGGACACCCTTTAACATAAGTGACCAATATTTCTGAATGAAAAATCAATTGTTTGGAATGTCTGACACACAAATGATCTTTTCCTTTCTGGATTGAAAATTAAAGGGTGGAGTATTATTAGAAAATATTGGAATTTTTGAGACATGTTGGTAATTATGTGTAAATGTGAAGAAACTATTATAAACAGAAACTTTGTGGAAAATCCAGGATCGTGATTTTCTTACTTAGCAAGGAGGCATTCAAGTATAGTTTAAAAATCACAGAATGTAGTTATACTACAAGCCTTCTAAACTTCATATTTTCTACCAAATATCATCCAGAAATCAATTTATATCATCCTGACATTCCTGATTAAGTAAAATTGGCTCAGGACTTTCACCTTTACTCTGTGTAAAGTTCATTATCTTTTCAAGCTTTCTGCAAATAGGCCTGACCTTCCTGTGGTTCTGTGAAATCCAGGTTTCTGCAGCCACTGAACTTACTACCAAACAAGACTGTGAAGAATTCAAAAAGAGTTTTTGTTTGTTTTGTTTTGTTTGTACTGTTAAACATAAATCCATATTATTATTAGCAAGGATTTACAACTCTACAGACAGCAATAATTTATTTTTTCTCTAATTTCCTAATTTAAAATGTTTTTCTTGCACCTCTGATGGAGCATTTTCATAACTACAATCATAATACTGCTCCATTTGTCTGTATTTTTGTGTGTGCCCTTTCTTTAAATGCACTTTTAAATGCCCAAAATGAGAAAGAAAACATAAGGTATTCTTCTTGCAGGTGTTTGGATGGCAGAGGATCAAGGTCTTTCCCAACTTCGTATGGCTTCTGTAACCCATTCCTATGTCTACCACGAGAACCCAGGGAACCTTTGTATCCATAAAACCCCAAAGTCTCTACGTAGACTTTGACATTTGTCATTATGACATCATAATAGTCCATGTTTCTTGTTAGAATGTGACTTTTGTTTTATTTGCTTTTTTAAAAAAAAACTGTTGAATTACATAGTTCACTGCTGTAACAATACCCAAACCACAACAGTTTCATAAAATAAACATTTATTTCTTTTTCACTAATCGGCCATCTAGAGATCCCACAAATGCTATTTCTTAGATACTGTGAAAACCTCTATAAGAAGCTAGGAAAATGTGCCTGATTAGTTCCTAACTCCACCTTTTACATGTCCCTTGGGAGGCCCTTAGGAATCACCACGCACCTTGGCCTCTTCCGACACGGGCACTGATACCCATGCTTTCTTCCGAACTCTAAGGTGGCACAGCTGTCTTCTCGCCGGAACTTCCAGCTAAGAAGCTATGAGGCTGTTTTAAAACTTGAACAAGCAAACAACGTTTAGTCTAGGTTCTTGTCAAATTTAATTATAGTCAGATACCTGTGTTGATAAACACAACAAAAGTAATTTCAAGACATAATTATAGCTCCTGATTTTCCTCCTTTGTTTCTTTATTTGAATTTCTTGTGTTGTCTGTTTCTCTCTCTCTCATTGCTCCTCTTCCTTCCTCTCAATTCCATGGAGACTGTCAAGGGCAGGTGGTCTGTTTAACCCTGCAGAGCTATGAATTCTGAACTCTACTCCCTTTCGTTCATGTCTAGCGACCAGGCGATTGTTTCCTACATGCACCTTTTCATCTGTTATCTTGACAAGTACAAATCCAAATATTGTGTCTAGCATAGCATAAATCTCCAGTCAGTCAAACTGGGCGATCTGTTTTCTGATACCTGCTGTCCTGCCAATTAAGCAATAGCACATATTTTTGGTGTTTTTATAAATAATATTGCTAAGTGTAACATCCTAGAAATATTGACTTCAGAAATCAGAAAGGGTACAATAAATCCATGCATGTCTATAATACAACCAGGAGTTTCCTTAATTTGGGATTTATGGATATAAAAAAGAAAGAAGGAATGAAAGAAAGAAAGAGAAGAAAAGGATTGTCTAAAAAAATCAAACTTATAAAATAAAATTAGAATAATAAAAATATTCATAATTTTGGACACAAACACTAAGTGCCAATACTATGGTAAGCGCTAAAAGTTTACTTTCTCACTTCATCCTACTAATTTAGGACATATGCACTATTAGATTTATTTTACAGTTATAGAAATTAAACCTCAGAATAATAACATTTGTTCAAGATCACACACTGCTAAATTTTCTTATTCCTGGTGTATAATCTTTCCATTGAACAATGTTGCCTTTTTAATTATCATAACAAACTATTATAAATTTGTTTTGAAATTCTGGTAGGTGGAATTCTAAGAAGATCCCCATGACTCTTGTTTTTTACTTTCTGTGCTTTTTGATGGCTTGATGTCTTAGGTATTTTGCTGGCTGTGGAGAGACTATCCCTCCCAGACAAATTCCTGGCTAACTCCTAGGAATTTGTAGAGATTCAAACAACTTGCCCTTGAACATGTTTTTTACATAAAAATCAAACAATCCAGAGCCCATACTTAAATCACCTCTGTTATTTAATTCTCATTTAAAAAGTCAATATCTTTCCTGCCCTAAATCATGTCAGGGTCAGGTACAAAACGCCTAGAGTCTACCCCCATAAACCAGAGCCCACCAAAATTATTCAAACTCTCCCCTCTGCAGCCTACACAGCCGGTTAACCTGCCTCATCCTTTCCTCCCCACAGAAAAACAGTAAAGGCTCCGGGTCATGTTTCGCCTTCACACCTCCTGCCTCCTAACTGCCCATGGTGCTTCCCTGAGTGGCCCTGTGTGGTGCGGCCTGCCTCCTTCTCTTGGAAACTGCAATAAATTCTTTCAATGCCATTGACCTCAGTCACCTCCATAAATTAAAACCTCACAGGTACAATTGAGACAACCCTCTTTCTTGTACCGTCCCCTCCCCTTCACGTGTGAGTGGAAACTGTAGCTGTCACTCCCTTGATTCCATGACACTATAGGCAGAATAGAGATTGTCTGGGGCATGGGATAATCAGGTGATCACTTTAAAGGCAGTTTTTTCCAGATGGTTGAAAAAGGAATTCAGAGAGCTATACTGTCATTAGCTTGAAAAATAGCAAAATTATGTTGTCAATTGCTTAAGGGATCAAGTGGTCAGGAACTGTGTGTGGCTTCTAGCAGCTGAGACTGGTCCCAGTAAACAGTAGGAAAACAGTGATCTCAGTCCTACTTCCTCACAGAAATGAATTCTGCCAAAATATTAGTAGCTTGAGAAAAGGATTGTGAGCCTCCAATGGGAACCACAGCCCCAGTTGATAACTTGATTTCAGCCCAATGAGTCTTTGAGCAGAAAATCCAGCCGCCCTGTAGTGACCTTTTGACCTTCATCTACAACTGGCCCTTGAGCAATGCAGGTGCATGGATCCACTGATAAGCAACTTTTTCTCAACAAATATATTGAAAATTGTATTGGAGATTTGTGAAAATTTGAAAAAAACTTGCAGATGAACTGTGTAGCCTAGAAATATTGAAAAAAAATCAAGAATGTCATGAATTCATAAAATATATATAGATATTAGTCTACTTTATTATTTACTACAAAAACATATACACAAATCTCTTCTAAAAAGTTAAAATTTACCAAAACTTATGCACACAAACACAAACCATACAAGGCACCATTTGCAGTCCAGAGAAATGTAAATGAACATAAAGAGGCAGTATTCAATTATATCTGCATAAAATTAACTGTAGTCCATACTGTACTACCATCTCATTTCACAGCCCCCTCCTCTTACTACCGTGAGCTCCAGTGTTGTGAGCAAGCACTTACAACACCGTGTAACGCTAATCATCGCCCTGTGAGCAGTTCGTCCTCTAGTATATTGCAATGGCAGTAAACATGATCTATCTTGGCTCTCACATATTTTTCATCATGTTTACTGTTAGTCCAACACTGTAAACCTTGAATAACAGCATGGGACCCATACAAAGAGCCACTAGTGAAACTGGAAGTGCTCTCAAGAAGCAGAAAGTGATGACATTACAAGAAAAAAATTTAATTGCTTGATATGTACCATACATTGAGGTCTGAAGCTGTGGTTGCCCATCATTTCAAAATGTATGAATACAGAGTAAAGAACATCGTGAAAAAGAAAAGGAAATTTGGTGAAACTATTGCTGCATCTGACAGGTGGCAAAACTTTGCACTTTTTGAGAAATACCATTTTATCATGTATTGAAAATGCAGCTTTTATGAGAATTCAGCATTGTAATAAGAAAGGTGTACCTATGGATTCTAATATGATTTGAGAAAAAGCAAAGGCATTGTATGACATCTTAAAGAAAAAAGAAGGTGAAGGATCCAAAGCTGGAGAATTTAATACCAGCAAAAAATGATTTGATAATTTTAGAAGGAGGTTTGGCTTTAAAAATATCAAGATAAGAGGAGAAGCAATGCCTCCCAGTGAAGAGACAGCAGCGAGTTCCCAGATGCCATTAAGAAAATCACTGAGAAGGAAGGATTTCTGCCTGAACAGAATTTTCTCGAACCCCTGGCCTTAAGCTATCTTACCGCCTCGGCCTCCCAAAGTGCCAGGATTACAGGTGTGAGTCACAACTCCAGGCCCTGAACATATGTTTAACTTAGACAAAATTTTTTCTTATTCTGGAAAAAAAATGTGGCAAACGGCATTTATTAGTAAGGCAGAGAAGCAAGCACCTGGGTTTAGGGCAGGAAGGCGTAGTCCAGCGCCACTGTTGCCTGCCAATTTGTCAGGTTTGTCATAAGGACCACACTTATTTATAAAGCTGCAAACACCCAAGCCTTGGAGAACAAAGATAAACACCAGATATTAGCCTTTTGATTGTATAAGAAGATCTGGACAATGAACTCCCTTTTTCTGGATTGGTTCCATTTATGCTTTGTCCCTGAAGTCAGAAAGTATTTTGCCCATAAGAGACTGCCTTTTAAGTTTCTTTTGATATTGGACAATGCCCCTGCCCACCTAGAACCCCAGGAGTTCAACACGGAAGGCTTCAACGTGGTCTGCTTGCCTCCAAGCACAATGTCTCTAATTCAGCCTCTAGATCAAATGGGCACAGGGCCTTTAAGGCTCATTACACAAAGCACCGTACAGAAAGAATTGGCGGTGATACGGAAAAGGAACTCTACAGCGAGAGCATCAGGAAAGTCTGGAAGGACTACACCATTGAAGATGCTATAATTGTTGTAGAAAAAAACGGAAAGCCATCAAGACTGAAACAATTAATTACTGTTAGGGAAAACTGTGTCCAGATGTGAGGCATGGCTGCACAGGATTTATGACAGAGCCAGTCGAGGAAATCATAAAAGAGATTGTGAATATGGCAAAAAGGTGGGGGAGGGGGTAAAGGGTTTCAAAATATGGATCTTGGAGAAATTCAAGAACTAATAGACACCACTAGAGAGGAATTAACAAAATACAAGTAAGAGGAAGAGAGTGCTTTCTCATCGGTGTAAGATGACGAGGAAGAAGATATAGAAGAAGCATTACCAGTAAACAAATTGACATTAGACAATCTGGCAAAAGGGTTCTGATTATTCAAGACTGCTTTTGACCCTCCTATGATACTGGCACTGAAACTAAAGCAAACAGTGGAAGAGGGATTAGTAACCTATACAAATATTTTTAAAGAAATGAAACAGCGAAAATGTCAGGCAGGAATTACAATGTATTTCTGTAAAGTTACACTGAGTGTGCCGGCCTCTCTTGGGTCTCCACCCACCTCCTCCACCCACCTCTTCCTCCTCTGCCACCCCTGAAAGAACAAGACCAACTCCTCCTCTGCCTCCTCTTCCTCCTCAGGCTACTCAGTGTGAAGACAACAAGATTAAGACCTGACGATGATCCACTTCCACTTAATAAGTAGGAAATATTTATTAATTTTTATAATTAATAAGTTATTACAATTGTCTCAATAACATTTTCCTTTCTTTACCTTACTTCATAGTAAGAATACAGTACATAACACATATAACATAAAATATATGTTAATTGAGTGTTTACGTTATCCATTATGCTTCCAGTCAACAGCAGGCTATTACTTAGGTTTTGGGGAAGTCAAAAGTTATACATGGGATTGTCAACTACATGGGGTATTGGTGACTCTATTCCCACATTGTTCAGGGGTCAACTGTACATACAAAGCTGCCAAGTTTGTGGGGGGTTGATACACAGAAACATAAAACTAATACAAAAATGCTACTCTGTTGAGATTTATTTGCTTTGATTCCTTCCATGATATAAAATTATATTATCCAATGATTCCAATATAATTATGATGTGTTATAAATCCTATAAGTACAAATAGAAATTTATAATTGCTACTTAAAAAATTTCCCTTTTTTTCATTTTTTGAGAGGTAGGGAAATGAATGCATTTCTTCATTATTTTTTAAGATATTTTATTATCTGATTTTTTTGTTGTTGGCTGATCAAATTAAATTAGATCTGTCAGAAAGTAGTCATGCTACTATTTGGAAAAGGATCTAGTAGTTCATAATGATTTAAGTGGGAAAGTCAAATAATTTTTAAAGTAAGTCAATCAGTCATAAAATATCATGCATTTAACTTTCCATTTTTATCTTATTCTCCAAGTCTTAGACTGATATTATTCATACACTATGCAAATCTATTAGCCCCTTTTCAAGTTTATTTTCAACACATTTAGGCCCTATGAGATATTTGAAGATTAAAATCAAGCACTGAGAAAAAATGTTAAACTTTATTTTCCTACAATCATGAAATTACTGCAATTTAAGCTATATGAAATGAAATAAAAGGGACCAATTTGTAATGAAAAAAACAATTTATTGAGATGTAAAATTGTAAATGAGTTAAATAAACAGAATAATATTTGGATATTATAAAAATATTATTTATCTTTCCAAGTTAACTTGATAATAAATTATTATTTTATATATTTATTTATAAGGAGAAAATAAGAATGAATAAATTAGACCTTAGTATTATTGCAAACATAAGAACACATGAAGACACCCACTATTCTGAAATTCTAGACAACATCATCAAACAGTCACAAATATTGACATTGATGACAACATATTGTAGGAAACTAAAATGTTTCTGGAAATATATGTTTACAATAAATTTAAATAAACATTATTGACAAAACTAGAAACAAAAATATTTCTAGCACATGGAATTTTAAAACTTTCTTAATTGTCAATAGTCAAAAAAGAAATAAAAGCAGTGTGATACATAGACAATGTTAATAATAAGGATGATGTTTATAATAATAATAAAGATTTCACACAATATAATGGAAAGCAGTTAAGACTCTCCTTAGATGAAAATGTACTGCTTTATTTCATATATTAATATAAGTAAAAGTAAAATGATTAATCTAATTCAAGATATAATGGGAATAATAAATGAACCATAAAGAAAAAATGAAATTATAAGAGGAACAATTACTGAAAATAGTAAACATTTATTTCTTAGATTAGCACAAAGATATTTGGAAATGTAGATCAAATACTAATGTTATGCTAAAATATAAATCTTCTAATTCAAATGAAATGGAAAAATTACTTTAGAATGCAAAAAGGGTTAATGTACATCTCCTAAAAAAAGTTTATACCCAGAATATTTTTAAAAAACAGCATTTCCACTCTTCATAAAACTAGTTATGAAAGAGTTATTAAATGTCTTATATCTTATCAACAAGTATAAAACTTTAAAATTATTTTTATGAAGCAAATATAACATTGGCAGTAAATCTGAAATAGATTTAACGCAGGAAACAACACTGCCGATCAATCTAAGTACATGAATGTGAAAGTCCTAAGTAAAACATCTGCTGAACTAATAGCATGTTAAAAACATACACCATGACCAAAGGAGATTGCTCCAGAAATACATGGATGATTCAATATTACAAATTATATTAATTATTTCATGTTATTAATAATACATATTTTTCTCTCTAAATGCTGAAAAGATAGGTAATAAAAGTCATATCCCAGGTTTATTTAAAAAAAAAATCTATAGGATATCATGAAAGTAAAAGGATGTATATTAATCTCTTTCTTGATTGTTTTTAATGAACATCGTATTTAATGGTATTCCCAGTAAATCTAAGAAAATAATGAAACCTTTAGCAGCATTTTGAACACCCTAGTCAATGTGATTAGCCAAAAGAATGCTCTAAGCATGATAAATAATTAAATTCAAGTCTAAGATGCTAATACAATTGCTAACTTAGAAGTTATTAAAGAGTCTATTTCTCAAACAATAAAATAATTCCACTAACTGGGTAGAAATTTAATATTCAATATTTTGAAAAATGCATTTAAACAAACAAGAATAAATTTAAAAAGAAAAAGGAAGGAAATCTATCATTAAAGTGACAACAAAAAAATCAATAAGAATTTTTAAATTAGAAATAAAAAGAAGCAAATGAACAAAAAATTATAAATTATGAAAAAAAGACATGAAACATATTTAAAAGATCATTACCATACTAAAATTAAAACATATAATATGATGTAACTTCAATACTGGCAATATACAATAAATTAATTGAAACATAACCATGAAGAACATCCTCCGAATATAGCCATCATAGTAAAAAATAAAAATTTGAGAAACCAGTTAAGAAAATAAAATAATAAATTGAGACATTTCAGTATTGTTTTAATTGGAGTTCCATAAGGAAAAAATATTGGCTATGGAAGAAAACTAATTTAAAAATCCATTAACAATAATTATTGAATTATTGAAAATAATTAAAATTCAACTGAGTAATTGAAAGTAACATAAAATTTAATAATAGCTTCAAATTTTTCAAAGCATAATATGATATAAGCACACTAATGGAAATAAATCTTCTGTATATCATCAGCTAATCGAAGTAAAAAAAGCTAACATATTTTAGGGGAATTGTAGAACATCAAATATAAAGACACTGTCATAACAACTACTAGAACGGGAAAAATACAGATTAACTATAAAGAATAACTATTAGGTGGTCAAGAAACATTTCAATAATACCAACCAGTTTATTAAAAAAAAGTAATACTTTCTATAACATGCCTGATAATCATTCTGTTCATATTTAAAAAATCAAAGTATTTTCAGAAAAGACTAAGGGAATTTCATCACACATGTTGATATTTTTTCTAAAAGAATGTGTAAAGTATGTAAATGAACAGAAGAATAATTAAACAGTTTTAAAATCCATATATGTTGGAAAAGTATAGAAGCAATGGTAAAATCAGACTTAAAAGCCAAAAGAGATGTTTTGAATGGGGTAATTAAAGCATATGAATGCTACTTTCATGAATGTTAAAAAGATACAATTACCAAATTGCAATACATATTGCTTCATAAGTATTTAAGTATATATTTTAGAAATTCAAGAATGACCAGAAAGATTATAAAATATAATTGATTATTTCTAGAAACACATAAAGATATGATGAAGAAATTTTATATCTATCCAACAGAAGACAGGGAAATGAAAAAAATACATTTAAAATATAAAATAGATTGTAGAGCAATTCTTAATAGTTCATTATATAAAATAAATATAAGTAAATAACTATCATATTAAAAGACAGTAAATAGCATAAATTAAAAAAGGTATTTGAAAACTGATATTCATCCAAATTATACACACATGTACACACATGCAAACAGTCTTGGATCACAAAGAAAAATAAAAAATATTAGATAATAGGAAATATACAGAATAGGTTAGTTTACTACAGTGGTATAAAATTTCACTAATTAATATAAAGGTATCAAAAATCAACAAATAAAAGTTTTTCAGGTTTAAACTTTACTCTTATGTAATTCAGACCTTGAAGGAGAAAACGCAATAGGAAACATAAAATGTTCAAAACAACTTGATGAAATCTACAGAATAAGTCTATCCATTCCATTAAAAATAAAATAAGTGAGTTAAATATTTATGAAAATGAATGAGTTAGATATTCAAATCAGAGGCCCTAATATCAACAAAATATACCTATTAATTATAGATTAAAGTAAATAATAAAAGTTAAAATGAGAATTGATAAAACTAAAAAGGAGTGAACTGAGGAGGATTACAACTGAAACGTGATGTATTAGCAGGAAAAAACTCTTATACAATAAGCAAATTTCACCATGATAACCAGAGAAAATATTTTAAAATACATAATTAATAAAAATGGTTTAAAAGTTGATAAAACCACATTTAAAAATAATTTAGAAAATCTAAAATCATACTATAAGCAAATAAATTGAAAAATATTAAAAAGTAGAAAACATGGATATTTTTTGAAAAAAATCAACAAAATTAGATAAAAGAAAAAGTAAAATAAGCAAAATAATAAAATAATAATAATTAAGAACATTATTTTAATGAAACTTACCAAATATTTATAAGCAGGCACAAAACATTTTTGGAGAAATTTTATCACACCATCAATAAGCAGATAATGCTTATTCTTTCATATTTTTTAAATAATTAAAAAGCATGAGTAGTTCCTCAAATCAAAACATTTTATGAAACTGGTCTAACTTTAGTGACAAATTAAGACTACAACAGCAAGGAGTGAAGTCAGAAAGATGGCAGAATAAGAAACTCTAGGCTCCTACTTCCTCCATGACACGGCTTAACAATATGTGGACCAAACTGCCTTTGAGAATGTCAGAAACCAATTATGAAGTTGCAGCATGCAGGTGAGTGCAAAGCCAAGAGCAGCATCAAAGCAGGAAGGAAAGTACTTTGTATTTTGCCCATCCTAGACCCACCTCCTGCCTGGCATGTCATGGCATGATTGAGAGAAGAGTGGAACATGTATCCAATGTTCTGGCTTTGGGGGAGGATTCCTGATGGACTAGTTTCTGTCTTGCCTCCCTCAGGTCACTAATCAGAAAGACAACATGGTTTGGATGCCAGGATAGGAGGTGCTGAGAAAAAAGCCCTGTGTGAATTACAGCCCGGGGAGCCTGCAGCCCTAAGACCAGTATTGGTCATAAAAGATTGCAGGGTCCTAAGAAAAATTAGGGCCAAGCCTCTAAGCTGGGAGATAACATGCACAGCCTACAAAAGATTCATCACTAGAAAAGAGTTGAGAGTCTCTAGTTAGGCTGGTAAGTAAAAGTCTTCTCCTATACAAACTCAGTTCGTAAGACTGGCAAAAGAGGTTGTTTTTTCACTTAGATGCCAACAAAGAATCAAAAGGTATAATAAAGAAAAAGAACAATATGGCCCAATCAAAGAGAAAAAACAGGATCCCAGAAACTGATCCTAAAGAAATGCAAAGCTATGATTTACCTGACTAAAATTTAAACTAAGTTTTCCATGGAGCACCTCGTGGGTCTAAATCCATCTGAGATGATTGGAAATCTGTCTCTGGCATCGCACACAGCCGGCCAGGAGTGGGGGCGGCTGGGTGTTCCAAATGCCTCAGTCTTGCTCAAGTTTCTCTTCGCCTTCCAATTCACTAGTCAAAATCTATTAGCAAACAGTGATAAAACATACCTCTGTTTTATTTTGGTGGGGAGGAAAAGTTGCTTACTTTCTGGGAGATAAAAATAGTTAACCAGTTTACAGAAGGACACATCGTGGAAATCACATGGGCTTTAGAGCCTGCAGATAGACTTCACTTTGCCACTTACCAACTAATTAACTTGGGAAAAATACTCATCTATGTAAAGCCAGTGATACTTTATTTACAAATCAGGCTAAATAAATATTAAGTGAGAAAATGAGTGTCAAAATGTCTAGCAGATTAAAGACATAATGTTAGTCATGAAATGGCATTTTTCCTATTTTTTTTATGTTGTTGTTCCTTCATAATTGGTTCTCCAACTGTTGGCCTAAATATAAAAAAATATATTCGACATGGACAATAGACTAGCCTTAGAAACTGATTTTGAGTGGGGTTCACTTGAAGACAAGTCTCACTTTCCCCATGTGAGAAAACTAAGACTCAAAACCATTTTGTGGTGGGTTGGTTGTGCAAAATAGAATAACTAGTAAGTGCATGTTAAAACCTCTGTTTTCTTAATGTACAGCCTAATAAATCTCTACATGAGTAAACAGTATAATCAAGCAACTCATATTTCATATTAAAATCCCATTTTTGAAGATGACTTAAGTGAACTGACAAATGCGTTAGTCGCTGTGCCTTGGGAAGCCTCTCCATTCCGATTCAACAGAGCAGGGCCTGCTGGAACCGTGCTGAAGCCTTCTGGTAGGTTCTCAGATCCTGCCAAGCTGGTGGGCGTGACTGAAGTCTGTGTGCTAATGCTGAGAGCAACCCTGTGGCAGCAAAGGTGAGCCATCTCCATTACTCTGAATGTGTCTTGATTGAATGTGAAAAATACTGTATTAACCAGTCACCTGTGGGGCCACGTAATATGATACTTCCTGCTTAATTCAGTAAGGAAGGTGACTTGAGTTTTAATGAATTTCAAACCTAGTTGCAACAAATTAGCTAGTTGATAACTCTTTACATTTGAATAATTGCTCAACAAGTTCTGACCTAATTTCTGTCTTTTTCTCTTTCCCTTTCTCATACACACACACACACACACACACACACACATTTCTTAACTATTTCCTTAGCACTGGTTAGGGTAGGAAGTATTTTATTAAAATAAAGAAGACAGTTCTTATCATTGACTGGTCACTTAAGCAACCACACAGTACAGAAGACATATCAAAACACTTTTTATTTTTCTGTTACGTTGCTCATTGCTCCCTTATGAGCTCACTGAATGAACAGGGGTTTTCTGCACTCTGGTTTCCTTGTCCCCCAAACTGAACCCCAAACCATCCTTCTAACACTGAATCTACAGCTTTTATGCCTTGCATTTTCTTTTAAACTTAAAACTCAAAGGAAGTATTTCTTTAGTTTTTTTTATAATAAACCTTATTTTATTGAATACTTTTAGATTTACAGAAAAACTTAATGGATAATACAGAATTCCCATATACTCAGCACACAATTCCCCTATTATTAACATATAAGTATGGTTCATTTGTTATGATTAATGGACTAATATCGATACACAAAGTCCATAGTTTATTTAGACTCTTCTAGTTTTTATCTAATGTCATTTTTCTGTTCTAGGATTCCGTCCAGGATAGCGTCTTATATCTAGTCGTCATGTTTTATTAGGTTTCTTTTGTCTAAACACTTTCTCCAACTTTTCTAGTTTTTGAAGACTTTGACGATTTTGAGGAGTACAAATCAAGCGTCTTTTGAGATGTCCCTCAACAGGAATCTGTCTGCTATTTTTCTTATGATGACACTGGGGTTTGGAGTTTTGTCCAGGACGATCACAGAGGTAAAACATGCCACTTTGTCCCATCATACCAAGGGTTCATGCTTTTAGCATAATTTTTGACTGTGATGTCCACCTTGACCCTCTGACTGAGGCAGAGTTTGTCAGGTTTCTCTGATGTAAAATTACCCCCCCACACCCATTCTGTGCTCTTTAGAAGAAAGTCTCTGTGCAGAGATGGCACTCCAGGAATGAAGAACTATACTATCTTTTAAGGTGAAGTATCTACATAATTTGTTTGGGATTAATCTGAATAGGAGATTTTTCTTTCTCCCTTATTTATTAATTTTTAAAATTATTTATTATTATCTGTATGGGCTCATGTATATTGATTTTAAATTTTAGGTTAAAATCTTATACTACTTTATTTATATTGTTGCTCAAATCTATTGGGCCTTAGTCACTGAGAGCTCTTACAGTTGGCTCATATGTGCCCCTTTGAAATAAGAATAGCATTGTGGGCTGGTTTGTTTATGTTTTCATTTTTGAGCACTTCCTTACTTGCTGGTACTATGCACTGCTTCAAGTTCATCTTGCATGATTCATGCCATGGTCCTAAAAGCAACCATTTCTCCAAAGAGTCATTGTTCTTATTATTGGAGAATGCTATTAAAGGCCAAGAACTGGGCACTGGGGGTGCTCATTGTTACTGGGGTGTCATTTCTTTTATGTCTTTTCAGCTGAGAGAACAAAGAAATAAATGTCTATATACAAACCCATGTAAATATACAGAAGAACAAATATTTCTACATATAGCCATATGCATGTATATTACATTAAATATGGGTTTATGCTGATGTCTCCAACTGTGATCCACTACCCCACGGACCATCCCCGCTTCCTTCCTTTGCTGTTCTGTAAACTCCCACTCCAACAGTGAGGAACCAGCCTCCACCACCCACTATCTATTTACTTACTTATTCAATTCCAGTGTACACTGGGAAAGACCTGTGACTTTGTGGGAAACAACTTCATGAACTAGAGTTCAGAGTTTATGTCCAGATCCATTTTGCCTTTTGTCTTATGTTTCACACATTTCCAAAGTTACTGAGACTTGTGACGTTTTCTCCCATACCATTCTGGAAGGTTGTTGCATTCTTTTTTTTTGTACAGATAGATTCTCTTGGCACTATCTTCCTTCCTTCCTGTGATGCCCCAATCTCCTAATAGTTTATTTATTTTGCATACATCAAGGCTCAATTTTTTTTGTGCTGAATTCTAATTTTTTTGACTAAAAAATAATGTCATGTATCCATGACTAAAGTATAATAACAGTGAAGAACGGTTTCACACCTTAAAAATCTCCATGTTCACCCTTTCAACTCTTCTCCCCAAACTCGTGGTAGCCACTGAGTTTTAATTTCTCTTAAGTATGCCTTTTTAAATTATAAGTATGTCATATAATTTCAATCCTATAGCATGCAGCTTTTTCACATTTGCATCTTTCACATAGAAATATTAATTTAACTTTCCTCCATGTCTTTTTTAAGGCTTGATAGCTCATTTCTTTTTACCACTGACAATATTCCATTGTAAGAATGTATACCATATTTTATCCTTCACCTACTGAAGGGTATCTTGACTGCTTTCAGTTATTGGCAATTATGAATAGAGGCAGTATGAACATTCACGTGCAGGATTGGTAGATGTAAAATTTTAAATCAGTTGGATAAATATCTAGGAGTGCAATGGATAGATGGTATGGTAAGCATATGTTTAACTTTGTAAGAAACTGTCAAATTGTTTTCCAAAGTTGCTGAATAATTTTGTATTCACATTAACAATAAATGAGGCTTCTTTTTATACCACATCTTCATGAACACTTGATTTGAGGTTGTCAATTCTTGGATTTTAGCTATTCTAATAGGCATAGTGGTGTCTCACTGTTGCTTTAATTTGTAATTTTCTTGTGAAATATTATGTTGAGCATATTTTCAGATGCTTATTTGCCATCTGTATATTTTCTTTGGTGAAGCTTCTGCTCAAATCTTTTGCCCATTTTTAACTAAGTTGTTCATTTTCTCATTGTTAAATTTTAAGTGGTCTTTGCATTTTTTGGAAGCCTTTGTCAGATATTTATTAAAAAGAAATATTTCCTCACAGTCTGTGATGTGTGTTTTCATTCTCTTAACAGTCTTTTGCTGAGCAAAATTGAAATTGTTAATTCCAGTAATGTACAATCAATTTTTTAATGGACTGTACTTTTGATATTATATTTTTTAAAAGTATTGTCACATACAAGGTCACCTAAATCTTTCACTATATTATCTCTCAGAAATTTTATATTTCACATTCCACATAGACGTCTACTATCCATTTTGAGTTAATTTTTGTGAAATCTATAAGATGTGTAACACGATTCTATTTTGGGTTTTTCTGTTTGTTTCATTTTGTGCATGTGGTTTCCAATTCTTCCAGCACCACTAGTTGAAAAGACTGTCCTTCTTTCCATTGAAATTCTTTGCGGTTTCATCACAGATCAGTTGATTATATTTGTGCAGGTCTGTTTCTGGGCTCCCATATTCTTCCATTGGTCGATGTGTTTATTCTCTCTCCAACATCAAGCTGTCTTGATTATGGTAACTTTATAGTAAGTTCTGCGACCAGGTAGTGTCAGTCCTCCAACTTGATCTTCTTCAGTATTGCCTTACACCTTTCAATATACACTTAAAACAAGTTTCTTGATAACCTAACTATAGCTTTATCAAAATTTTATGGGATTTGTTCAGTTTATAGTTCAAGTGGGTAAGACTTGGCATTAAATAATATGGAGTCTTTCAGTCAATGATTTCTCAGTTAATTTAGTTCTTCTTTGATTCCTTTCAACAAAATTTTATAACTTTCTGCATATATAACCTACACATATTTTGTTAGATCTATATCTACATATTCAATTTTTTTCATTTGGCAGTAATGCAAAATTTTTTAAAATTTTAATTCCATTTATGCATTACTCACTTATAGAGCTAGCAAGTTTCTTGTGCATATTAACCTTACATCTTGCAGGCTAGCTATAATCACTTATTTTCTCCATGAGGTTTTGTTTTTGTAATGGATGTTATTGATTCTTTTGGTTTATCAACCTGTAAACAGTGATAGTTTTAATTCACCCTTTTTTATCTGTATGCCTTTTCTTTTCTTGTCATATTCACTAGTGAAGACTTCTATTACAATGTCAGATAAGTTGCAAAGGAGGACCAGGTCTACTCTGCTGGTGAGCACCTCAAAGGCATTCTTCAGTCCCATTACAATGCTTTTGTCCTATCACTTCCTTTTGATTCTTAGTGTTTCTACCTCTGCTTACATTACTCATCCGTTCATGCGTATTGTGTACTTTTCCCATGAGACCCCTTAACATGATAATCGTAGCTATTTTAAATTTCCTATCATATAATTCCAAAATCTGTGTTCTATCCAAGTCTGGTTTTGAAGATTGTTTTGCCTCTTCTTACTGTGCTGTTTATTGCCTCCGGCTCTGGTTAGTTTGCCTTGCGATTTTTGTTGAGAGCTGGATGTAATGTGTAAAGTAATAGAAACTAAGATAAAGGCCTTTAGTTAGAGATTTTAAATTTTGTCTGGCTGGAAGCTGTGCAGTGTTTAATGATTGCTACGGCTGTAGGTGCCAGGAGCTTCAGTTTCCTCTGGCGTCCCTATTTTTTGTTTCTCCCTGTGCTGTCTTCGGTTATCCCTAATGACTTCCTCCTGGAGCTCTTCCCATTGTAATCTATTGCTACTTTATTGGCGCCCCATTGATATGGGGTTAAGATATGGTAGAAGAAAGCAATTTATAACCTTAAGATTAAATCTCAGTCCTTTAGTGGAACTGAGTCGCTGGGCTTTGACCTTCAGATATTTTCGTAGCCTTTTTATTTTGGGGGGCAGAGACAGAAAGGTTGGAGGATGCTGAGGTTCCTTTCCTCAGGTGAGCAAGGCTTTGGTATAGTACTTTCCCCTGTCCCTGCACAAAGAATGGGGAGGAGGGTGGCTGCTGAGTTTCCTTTCTTTTCTGTTTTTTTTTTTTTTTTGCTTTTTGGTTTTTGTTTTTATCTTCACTATGAGGAGCTGGTGTGGCTCCTAGGAGTAAAGCCCATCACAGTGTGAGATCTCCCCATTAGGCCTGAGCAGCTAGGAGTTTTTCACCTGTGGCTAGTCTGCATCAGCCTCCAGAAATTCATAAAAATTACCATGTAAGTGCCTCTACCTGTTTATGGCACTACAGATTCTGTTCCAGGTAAAATAACCTCAGCTATGCATCTAGATATTCACCTATGTTTCAAATTTCAGGGTGGTGTTTTGCCCTGGGATCATCAATTCTCTGACAGATATAATGGATTTCATTAATTTTGTTTGTTCAGGTTTTTTTTCCGTATTATAAGCACATAGAAGTGATGACTCACAAATTCTTTAAATATTGGAGTTGAAAGTATAAGTCATTCTTCTGCATGATCTTTTTGTTCCTTTTCCTCTTTTAGAATCCAGCTCCTTGGATGGAATGCATGATCATTTAATATCCTGAGTGTCTATAGAATTGCCCCTTTTTATTTCATAACACTTACAATTGATGCTTTCTTTCTTGCTTACTTGATCAGTCTAGAAGAAGTTTATTAATTTTCTTCATCTTTCAATATGCCACTCTGAATAAACCAATTATCTTGTTCATAAAAATTTAGATTCTTTCCAGATTTCATTTATTATAAATGGTAATTTTCACACATATTCAAGAATTTAAATCTAGACGTACTGAGTGGGATCTTGCATTTTCAAAAGTTCAGCTTTAGACGATAATGTTGATATATTTCCAATGTGGTTTTATCAATTTTTACTCCTAAAACTAATGTATGAAATAAGAAAAGCCCTTACTAATTGATCAACATTTATGTGCACACACGGAATTAACATTCATCAGGGGTCAGGCAGGTGGAGGGAGGGGATAAGTAAATTCACACCTACCGGGCACCACGTGCACTGCATGGGACGGGCATGCTCCTGGCTCTGGCTAGGCAGTGCAAAGGCAACATAGGAAACCTAAACATTTGTACCCCAGTAATATTTTAAAATAAAAAAATGAAAAGCCCAAATTAAAAATAATAACCTAATGTATGAGAATATACTTAATCCACATCCATATCAACATTTATACTGTAAGTAAATTTTGGCAGTATTTGGTTGTAGAATGGCATATCTGATTCTGATCTTAATTAGCATTTCTCTGATTTATAAGAGGCATATATATGTTATACACACACACATACACACGTATTGTGGCTACCAATTCTTTGTTTTCCTTGGGAGAGGAGATTCAATCTTTCCTATATGCCATTTTTAAAACAAGTATAATTTCTACCACTTTATCAAAATTCGACTGAAAACTTTGGCATGATCTTTCAGAATTTCTAGTGCTGATGTTGAAATTCTTCCTACTTGTAAGATATAGTAGAAGTGGATTCAGATGTCTCTCCCAAAGCCACTCATTCCTCTCAGACTGCAGGTGTGGAATGGCTTCGGTGGCCGGCGGGCTGGGGAGCGGCGCAGGCGCAGCAGTCCCCCAGCGCCTGCGGGAGACAGGATCTGAGCGTGGCATGTACACACCTGCCTCGCCACCAGGTTTCACAGCTTGGGGAGCTTTGACCAGTACCAAAGTGCATAAAGAGAATGGCCAGGAGAAGACAATGCAATTTTCCTGTTGCCTAATACTATGTATTGATTGTTTTCCTCATTAAAAAAGAGTAACTATAAATCGAAGCAAATGGGGATGCCATACAGACAGAGATGCAAGGTTTGAGCTGAGTGACCTGTGCACTGAACTGCATGCTCAGTCCTGCAAGGTGACTGTAGCACTGATGGTACAGAACTCACTTTACTATGGCAGTTGATTCCACTGGTTGTGCAATAAATATTCTGAAAAAAACGTTGGATACCAGTCAGATACTCTGACTGGCAGACAGGCACCAAAACCTGGAGAGCAATGGGTTCTGGTACAGAAGGTCCAGTGGAGGTGGGGAGAGAGGAAAGAAGGTTGGCAAAGGGAGACATTACTCACTGCCTGTGCTTTTGGCCCTCAGCTGTGGCCATCCCTGCGGAGAATTTTAGAAAACTATAAAAGCAATCTGTGAGCCTGTTAGCTTGTGCCTCCTCATCTGTGTAGCCTTGAGCATATAGGTGTTTTTGCTTACAACAATTTGCTTACAACCTTTAATTTTGTTTTATTATTTGTGTCAAATATCTTAATTTTTTTTCTGATGCATACCCATACTTATAGAAAACAGAACACTTACAGAAAATGCCTGGATTGTGTATTCTGTAAATTAAAAAAATAAGAATGCAAGGAGATAAGAATCTACTAGGAAAAGAAATAGTGTCAGCTTTACCTGGAAAAAAACAGAGCTTACTGAAATAGAAACAATGATGTCTTTTTGATGAAAAGTCTTCTTTTCCTTCGGCTAAATATCCAGTGGTAAGATTGCTGGATCAAATGGTAGGTCTACTTTTAGTTCTTTGAGGAATCTCCATTCTGTTTTCCATAGAGGCTGTACTAATTTGCAGTCCCACCAACAATGTATAAGCATTCCTTTCTCTCTGCATCCACGCCAGCATCTATTGTATTTGGACTTTTTAATAAAAGTCATTCTAACTGGGGTAAGGTGATATCTCATTGTGGTTCTAATTTGCATTTCCCTGATGATTAGTTGAGTATTTTTTTTCATATGTCTATCTTCTTTTGAAAAGCTTCTGTTCATGATTTTGCCCACTTTTATGGAAGAAAATATTCACATGCTATATATCTGATAAAGAGCTAAAAACCAGAATCTACAAAGAATTCAAGCAAATCAGCATGGAAATTCTTGGTTTTAAAGAAAAACTAAAACAAAGATCCAAGCAGTTATATAACCCAAATATGGAAAGTAAAGTCTCATCCATCACATACTTGTTTTAAAGTTAGAATCATTGATTTCTAAAAGCCAAGTTAAACTATTTGGCATGCACATCTATTCATAGAACTAAATGAAAATCAATCTTTACTGAGGTTCACTGTAAGAAGATCTTGGTAACCACTGATGACAGTTAAATACAGATAGTTGCATTAATGTAATTGTTAAAAATTTAACCATTGCCTAATTTGCTAGTTGGGACAGATTTGTGGTTCTTAAAGAAAGTCATAGTTGGATTAATTGTCTTTATATTTCTTCCAGGTAGGTAGAAATATTCTGTGCCACTGGTAGTCATTTTTTTCTTAATTGGTTATCATTAAAATTGCAATTTTAGTTAAGTGTATGAATTATTTGCTACTCTTAGTTAAAGTTTGAATATTTGCATTTTTATTGTACATGTCTTAATAAGAAATGTGGAGGGACAGAATCAAAGACTATGTCAACTGAAGAATGCTGAGGTTTGTAAATTTGGAAAATAGAGCATTATTTGTGATAAAGGATTGTAGCCTGCAGAGTGACCATTCTGACAGGCTAGGAAGCAATACTCTTGGGCAGAAGCTGGGTGCATGTACTTTTTGAGAGAATGGAAAGGAACAGGGTACAGTAATTTATCCTGAGCAAGGTGGCCAAATATACATATTTAACAAGCTATAGGAGGAGTCATGCATGTTGCTGAAAGGAGAAATGGGCCGTGCACAAGGTGAGCTTCATGTACCAAAAACAGTGGCATTAGCGTGATCCGGGGGTGTTTTCATCCTTCTGATGTCAAAAAGTGAAGCAGAGGACACAAAACCCTCACTGCGCATCCTCCTACAGTGGTCAGAACCACATGGTCCTCAGGGGTCCCTTATCAAGGAGGGAGCAGTGTCGGGCAGTTGGCTGATACCAGCGGTGCAGCAAGTCTTTCCCAAGGCCGGTTCTGCCCAGCGCTTAGGGAAGAGAGTCCGATGGTGATTAAGGAGGGAGGCATGTCTGACCGCTCATCCTGTCCAGGCTGGGATTTCAGTTTTAAGGTTTCTCTGGGTGCCCTTGCCCAGAGGGGTCAGTTCAGTTGGTTGGGGGACTTCGGATTTTATTTTCATTTCTGAACTGTTATTAATAAATGCCATATGAAACATATATTTTGCTTTTCCTATTCATTAAATACACATTTCCCTTAATACTCCAGTCGTATTTTTGTACTACTGTTTATTGCTTTTCTAAAAATATAAAATAAATCATTAAGTGTCTATTATACAAGTAAAATCTGGGACATTACATTTGTAGTATTCTACTACTATAACTTTTCAATTTGCTCATATATGAAGAATATTTTCTAATATTTTAAACACTGCAGTGAATAATTTTCTTCCATACTGAGATTTCTCTTCCTTTCATCTTTTTTCCTCTAGTATTATCTAAGCTTTCATTCACAAGGTTTATAATCATTCACCCACAACTCCATGAAAATAGAAACAGCAATCTTTATTGTTTCTCCTTCCCGATGTCATCTGCGTTCAGAGTGGGCGTCATCGTCCCGGCGCTATAGTAACTATTGAACTGCTTTGCTTGCACACATAGTGTGGTATCATTTGAAGGACACACGTCAAAATCAAGTTATTATTAATAGAAATAACATGCTACAATTTCAAATACAATGAAAATTGCTGGGTTCTACTTTCTCAAAACCAAATATATTCTTAAATTGAGGCAATTTTCAAGAAAAAATAGAGAAAAACAACCTGTTGAGATAATTTAGACATTTTCCTTAAATTAATGTGAATAATTGCCTCATTCATGGCCTTATTTGACTCAAAAATTATATAAAATTTAGCCTTAGAGCTGATCAATATTGGTTGCTTTAACTTTCTGTCAGAGAGAAAAAATTTTACTAAGGAAAGTTATTGACATTTCTACTAGTTTCATATCAGAAAATACAAACTTTTCTAATTGTCTTCATTGATTGACTTTTTTCATCAACCTTTACAATGACTTTAGCTAATTATTAAAGTAGTAACATAATTAAATAATTACAAATGCAATTATTTGGGTAATTTACATTTGGAAAACAAGAATTATAGTCATGGATGCATTGAGTCAGATTTAAAAGTGGAATATTTCTAGCAAAGAGATTTTTGAGGTAGTGTATTCAATTTTAGAGGAAACATTTATTATAAAAGTATTTTCTTTTTATGAAAACAAAATTTAACTCTTAATAAGTTCATCCTATTTTCAATAGTTATTCCTATTGGAATGGCAAAGAATAAAAAATCAGCGTCTATCACTTCTTTTAACTCTGTGGCATTGCAGTTGTATTCTAAATTATTATTTATTTAGCTTTTCCTTCATCTGAATTGTTTCCAAAATATCCTTATCTAAATATATTATAATGTTTGATAAAATTATGTTTTATTATGTGGATCACCAAACTGGATATTACATCGAAGTTACAGTCTGGTTGTCCTGGACATAGGGAGAGTATTATTTCCCTTGAGTAGGACACAGTTTTGTTAAGGTCTAAAATGCACCACATCTATTTCCAAGACAGTTAAATATTTAGAAAAATATTTAACAATTATTATTTTAAGAGTTAAAATCAAAGAGAGTGATACAAAATTTTATAAAATAAGTAATTTATTATTTGTACCAAATCTTTTACAATATTGTTTATTGCTGAATTAAAGAAGCTGTGGAGAGTCCTTAAGGACAAGGATATATAAAAGTATATGTTGAATTATATGGCTAGCATCAGTTTGATTTCTTTAATTTTCATTGAAAAATATTTAATTGAGAAACAAAAATTGCATATATTCAAGATATACACATGATGATTTGATACACACACACATTATGCACTGATTACCGCAGGCAAATCAATTAACACTACCGTCACCACCCATACATAGTTACAATCTTGTGTGTGTGGTGAGGTGACTTAAAATATGCTCTCTTGCCAAATTCCAAGTAAACAACACAGCATCATTAACTGTAGTCACTGTATTGTGCATTACTTCCCCAGAACTTACTCATTTTATAACTGTAAGTTTGTAACTTTTGACCACATATCTCCGTGTCTGCCACCCCCCAGTCTCCGGCAACCACTGTTCTACTCTCTGCTTCTATGAGTTTGACTTTTTTAGATTATACAAATAAGTGAGATCACACAGTTTTTGCCCTTCTGTGCCTGGTGTATTACACTTAGCATAATGTCCTCCAGGTTCATCCTTGCTGTCAAAGTTGGCAAAATTCCTTTCTTTTTATGCTGAATAATATTCCATTGTGTACATACACTACACTTTCTTTATCCATTTATCCTTCAATGGGCACATAGGTGCTTTCCATATCTTGGCTATTGTAAACAATACTGCAGTGAACATTGAAGTGCAGGTGTCTTTTTGACATAGTTAGAGATACTTCGTTTCCTTTGGATACATACCCAGAGGTAGGATTGCTGGATCAAATGGTAATTCTATTTTTAATTTTTTAAGGACCCTCTATACTATTTTCCATAATGGCTGTGCTAATTTATATTCCCACCAACAGTATGCAAGACTGCCCTTTTCTCCACCCCCTCACCAACATTTATCTTTTGTTATTTTGAAAATAGCCATCTTAATAAGTATGAGGTGATTTCTCACTGGAGTTTTGATTTTCATGTCTTCCTTGGAAAAATGCCTATTTAAGTTGTTTGCCTATTTTTAGATCAGGTTATTTGGTATGTGTGTATGTATTTATTTATTTATTGCAATTGACTTGTATGAATACCTTATATAGTTTAGACAATAACACATTAGCAGATTTATGAGTTATAAATATTTCTCCTATTCAGTAGGTTGCCTTTCCATTTGTTAATTCTGGGCAGAAGCTTTTTAGTTCAATGCATTACCACCTGCTTATTTTTGCTTTTGTTGCTTGTGCTTTGGTGTCACATCTAAAAAATCACTGGAGATGTGTCCAGGAACTTTTTCCTTGTGTTTTCAACTAGGAATTTTATAGTTGTAGGTCATACAATTAAGTATTTAATCCATTTTGAGTTAATTTTTGTATATGGTGTAAAAAAAGGGTCCAATTTCATTCTTTTGCATGTGAATAGTCAGTTTTTTCAGCACCATAATTGTAGAGACTATACTTTCTCTGTTTATGTATTTTTGGCACCATCATCAAAGGCATTTATATTCTTCCTGGTGGTTGTGACCACACACTCTGCCTGCTGACCCCAATCATTGTTGAGATTTCTATTATTATTGTTTCTTTGTTTCTTGATCTTGAGGTCTCCTTGTCAAGGTGGTCATAAGCCCACACGGCCAGTGTCTGGGAGAACCTTGGCCGGGGGAGAGGTAGGGTTCAGTGTGTGCATCAGCTGAGACGCAATGAAAGGGTGAAAGCAAAATCCAGCAAACAGAAGAAACGTACTACTCACAGGTCGCAGGGAGGGTGAGGGTGCTGGCGTGGGGCTGGCAGGACATTTGAAGACGGCCAGGAGCTCGAGCAGCAGGTGTGAAGTGGGAGGCAAAGAGGAAAGCTGTAGGACGAGGCCTTCAAAGGTCCGTCCCTGTGGGTGTGGTGGATTGGCTGCTGTGAAGAGAACATGCGAGAAAGGGGGACTTATTCACAGGGCTCTGTGCTTGGCCACTAGATTTCATCATGGGCAGCATCTGGTTTGGGGTTTGAGTCCATGAGATAAGGAGCATCCATGCAAGGAGGGGAAGTTTTAACCAGGCCAAAGGTGATGGGGAACAAACGAGTTTGAAATATCCTACATTAGGCCTAAAAAAGGATGCTGAGGCAGCAGCTATATTGAAAAATTTGACACAAAAATATGACAAAGCTCTGATATTAGTGATCTGATCTAAGAAGACAAGTTCATAAAAGAAAAAAAGGGGAACGTTAGCTATAAATACATAAAAAGTTAAAACAAAACATGGTAGTTTAGATCAAACTGAAGAATATTTTAGAAATTAGAAATATCAGACTGAGGAATTCTTCTAGAAGGCAGCAGAAAAGTAAAGAAATGAAAAAAATATATTTTAAAAAAAATCAAGCTGGAGGGAATGGATGGATAGATAAAAATGTGCTAAGGCAAATACAACAATGCTTTAATCTTAGAACCCAAATGGATAACACATGTGTGTACACCAGGCAATGCTTTCAAATCAATGTTTATTTGATTGTAAATGTGCATAATAAATTTTGAAGAAAAAAAGAATTTATGTGAGGAATTTAAGCCAATATCTGGGTAATAGGATTTTCGGTTACAGAATATTTTTAGGAGAAAATGTATTAATAAATAATGGAAAAAATACAGATAAATATGATAAAGTTTATTAAATATGTAAAACCTTAGATTCAAAGATAGAAATCAACATCAATGAAAAAAAATTTATAGTTTCCAGAGAGAAAGGGCAAAATACCAATCAAAGAACAAGGTCAGATTAACATCCGTACTCTATAAATACATTAGGTATAAGAGATCACTGGGGAAATATTTTTAGTCACTAAAAAATAGTCTTATAATTTTATATCAAGCTAATTGTCATTTCAATATGAGGTAATAAAATTATTCTCAAGCAGAAAAAGCCTCAGAAAATTTACCATATGAAGATATAAAACTTTGCCCTATGTCCAAAGACATTGAAAATATCCTTGGAAGAAGTATTTAAATAAGGAGAGAAACATACACAGGACATGCTACAAATCACTATAGTAAGGGTAATCACCTATCATGATAAAGCATATTTTGATAATTTTCTAGAAAATAAACTCATATGTCACATAGTAAAATGCCTTTATAATTGGTTACTATCTGAGAGGCAAAGGCTCACTAGACTTCCTCTCATGGCGCTTGGCTCACAATGATTGCTGCATAGTGAATGACTGAAAATAAAATTTTAAGAAAGTTAAAAAATTGTACAGCTGTTTATGCAAGTCAATTAAAAGAGCTATTAATGAAAAACAGTGCCTAGCATGGTGCCCTACTCTTAATAAGTATGCAGTGAGTATTGGTGGAATGACTGAATGAGCGACAGACCCACCGAATTTATGAGTGAACACAAAGACTGATATTTTTAAAAAGCAATGCGCATCCAGAATATGGTATGAATGCAAAGGGAACACCTGAACAGCAGACAAAGGGAATGGATGTGAATTAATCATTTTGTTTAATTATAGGTATAAAATGAGGTAAAAGACTAAATAGGTTCATATATAATTAAAAATTAGTACAAATATCTGACCATATTGAAGTGTTATTTACTATTTTAAAAATTCTCTAAACTTTGCGAAGCATATTGCATACAAAATTCAGCATTTATTTTATCACATTACTGACTTGTTTTAATCAATAAGTCTATTATGTTTATGGCCCAACGTACGTCCAACTTGACAGCTATTGTGTGAACATAAAGTTCACACGCAGATTATCAGTCTCAAAGCTGCTGAACAGTAATACACCCTGTAAGGAAATAAGCATTATAAAACATCATCTTGAAAATCCAAAAATATAAATTAACTAATCTGCTCAATAGATTCCAAATATAATTGGAAACTCCTATCTGATTTTGACCAGCCAAAAAATATTGCCTACAACTTAAAAGTTTTCCTGCCCATGCACACACTAAAATGAGACATTTTAACATGATTGTAACACAGTTTTGACATTTAAATTTAAATAGATTAACAGAGGTGGCTACATGCTTAGTAGTACTAACCCCCCAAATTGGTCTGTCATTCAAATGAGCAAAGACTAACCAGGACATATAACAAGGGAACAGCAAAGAATGCCCAGCTTGGTGCTAAAATCATCATTCAACAATGTCCATCTCTACACCTGAAGTGCCCCTGTAAAGAGTGATCATTTATTTTATCCATGTCTTGTACTCTTAGGTGTACCTAATTATGCAATTTAGACATAGGGAAATCTCCCAAAGTCATTTTTAGTAGAAAAATAATGGGAATAGATAAGTATTTTATTAGCTTTAGGAAAATAAAAAATAAAAAAGTCATATAGCATGTAACTTTTTTGAAAATAAAAAAATCAAAATGATTCTGAGAGCAGGCGGTCTCCATCCTCTCCACAGGAGTTACCGACAGTTACCTTGCAATGAATTACCCTAGAAAAATTATGTAGCCTTTCAAAACCACCGTAAACCTGCCTGAAGGATCTGTCCAGCCTGCTTGTATTTCTTTAGCTCCCACTGATGTCTTTCATAGTTTGTGAGTGAGTCTAGCCACCAAATCACCAGGGAAGGTTTAATGGTGAGTGTGAAATCACTACCCACGGCCTTCTCCTGTACCCTCAGCTACCTAATGCTCTAGACAGAGCAGAGAAAACTTGCAAAAGCAGATGGCACTGCGCTCTCATGCCATTAGTCCTGCGTTGGAAATTTAATTTCTGGACATATTAAGTTTACCTGAATCTTGTATTTATTAATATAATGTACCTATACTCAATAAATAAAAACAAGCATGCATTTCAAGATGATGAGTTATGTATAAGCAAATCATTCAAGGGCTAAGGTTAACTTTTAAAAAAACTTTAAACTTTAAAGTTTCTACTTAGAAACGTTCACTTTGGTGGCAGTTTGCTCAGAAAAGTCAGAAATAAGCTACAAATAACATAAAAAGATGACAGTGTAATATGAGTTTTTAAAAATATCACTTGCAGTTGATCCAGAAAAAAGAAAAATTTCTCCAATACCTCCCTAGGAGGTATTGCTTACAACAGAATAAATGTTAAGTCTGTCTCATTCTTTATAAGTCTTTGTAAGTCCATCATTTTCAAATTTCAGGCCTAAAAGTCTAGGGTCGACCCTGGCAGATATGTCCCTAATGGGGATGGGTCTATGGCAGCTGCTTTCTTCCCCTCGCTGCTACCGTCATGCCCTCGCCTAAGCCACTAGTCCAGACCCGCTGTCGCAGCAGCTGTCTAACCCTGGTCTCCTTTCCTGCCCTTCATTCAGTCCTCAACAGGGACACCAGTGATCACTCCTTCATGGAAGTCAGATCACAGCATCCCTCTTTCCAACACTCTCCAGGGGCTTTGCATTTCAATCAGTGTGTTAAAATCTCCCTAAAGTGACCTGTAAATAGGACCAGCATGTGGCAGTTTGTCTAGGGTAATCAGGTCATACCTGTTTTCCAGCCATAATTATTAACGTACCCTCTTTCATTCTTAAAATCCTGCCCAGGTGGATGCTAGGGTATGTGGCCCCTCTCTCACCCAGCCGACTTCCCTGACCTAGTCATTAGGCCGTCCCGCCTCCACCTTCAGGGACACTCTCCCCTTTGCTCCTCTTTGACCCTGTGGGAAGATCTTTCCCTGGTGCCTTCCAGCTACTTTCCTCTGGGCCTGGAGCACTCGTCCTCCAGTGTCTCATAGCTTCCCTTCTCGGCACTTCCAAACCTTTACCTAAGTGCAGCATGCTCGGTGGGGCTCCTCTGGCACCGCATTGTTGTCGAAACTGCAAGGGGTTTCTGTCTAAGTGCAGTTAGTTGCTGGTCACACAAAGATCCAATTATTGATACAATGAGGATTGCCAAGGAAGAAAGGAATTTTTAATACAACACATCTTAGAAGAATGGGAGGAGCTGCCTCAAATGTGTCTCTCTGATTAAATCACTGGCTTTGAAGGAGGGGACATCTGCCTTGGGGCAGGTCATGACAAGGGCCTAAGTGCACTGGGGCAGGTTGTGGGGTGGTGAATCTTGGCTCAGGAAGTCTGCCCTGGGCCTTTAGAATCTCTGCTCCTTTGTCTTGCAGAAAATTCACCATTTCTGGGGAACAACTCAAAAGGTCAAGTAGTAAGTTAAGGGAGAGGATTACATAGGGGTCACTGATTTGTTCTGTGGGCGTCTGTTACTGTATGTCAAACTGCAACCTCTCCCTACCCCACCACTCCCTATCTTCCTGCTGTCTTTTCTTCTTCGCACTCCTCAACATCCGCACGCGCACGCGCACACGTGTGTGTGTGTGTGTGTGTGTGTGTGTGTCTGCCTCCAAGAGAACTGATGTCCCAGTGGAGAGAGATTCTGTTATGTAAATGAAGTCATACAGCATGTAATTTGTTTGAGACTGACTCTTTTCACTTAGCAGAATTGTATGGAAACTCATTCAAGTTATTGCATTTATCAAGAGTTTCTTTTATTGCTGCGGTAGTTGCTAAATAGCATCATATGATGCGGGTTATCAGTTTAACCTCTCACCATTGAAGGATAACTGGGTTGTTTCCAGATTTGGCTTGTACAAATACAGCTGTTATGAGCATTTATGTACAGGTTTTTGAGTGAGCATAAGTTTTTATTTCTCTTATATGAATATCTACCAGCACAACTGGACATTGTATAGTTGTTTCATGTTTAGTTTTTTAAGAAATGCCCAACTATTTTTCTATCTACCTTACCACCAGCAATGTATGCATTTTCCAGTTTCTCTCTACCCTCACCAGAATTTGGTGCTATCACTATTTTTAAAAATTATGTTACCCATTCTGATGGGTCTTACTGTGGCTTTAATTTTCATTTTTCTAATGGGTAATGAAGTTGAATTTCTTTTCCTATGCTTTTGACATCTATATATCTTCTTCAGTGAAATCTCTGTTCATATTTTTTGACAATTTCTAACTGGACTGTATTTTTTTCTGTTGAGTTTTAAAAATTCTTTATACATATTAGAGATACTAGAATTTTGTCATATATGTGCTTGCAAATATTTTACCTCAGTCTATCGTCTGTCTTTTCACCCTCCTAATGGAGTCATTTGTGGAGAAAAAATGTTTAATTCACTTATGGTCACATTTTTCAATTTTTCTTTTAATTGTTGTGTTTTGGGTATCATGTCTACCCCACTTAGCTTATTAGCCTTAGATACCAAATATTTTCTCTATTTTTTTCCTAAAAATTTTATCATTTTCATTTTATGTTTTAGTTCACAATCAGTTTTGAGAAAAATTTTGTATAAGGTGTGAGATTTTAGTCAAGGTTTAATGTTTGTTTTCCTGTGGATGTGCAGTTGCTCCGGCAACATTTGTGGGAAAGGCTATTCACACTCCATGCTCTAATTGCTGCTGCATCTTTGTCAAAAATCAGCTAGGCGTACCTGTGTGGCCCCTTGCCGGGCTCCCGAGCTGATCAAGTGCCTTTTTTGCTTATGAAAATGTCTTTGTCCTCATGTTGGTGACCTTAATTTGCAGGAACTGTTAGGGACTTGGGTTGAGGAAGCTTTCCTTCTGAGAGAATTTTATCTTAGCAGAGCAGTGGGCTAGTAATGTGGAAGAACATTAATATAAATTAATATTTTATTGGATGTTACTTCTTTTATGCAGTGATTATCTTTTCAAAATAAGTTCGAGTTAAGATATTATCCCCCACGAAGTCTACCCTGAGCCAGGGGCAACCATCTTCCCATGTAAGTTATTGGGCTTGACAAATGACTATTGTTATTTTAAGATTATGTGCTTCCTCAGAGTGTACCCATTGAGGTCTCATGGTCAGGGCCTACCTTAGAGACCCCTTAGCAAGGGTTTGTTTCCTGCCCACTTGCATGTGGTCATTTGTGTCAAACATATTTGTATCTGGAACCAAGATTTGCTCTAGGGCAGCTCCACTTCCATTCTTACTTTCTTTGCTCTTTTCATCTCAAAATTTACTTTATTTAGCCCTTGACAAATATCAGTACTTTCTCACGAGCTCAACAATGCATGCAATCTTTTTATGATAGAATATTTAGTATTTTTGGAGTTTCACAGCAGTTTTTTTAATGATTTCTTCTGTCAAACTGCCAAATTCAGTAGTCCTAGGATTGTTTTTACTTTTTTTTTGACAATCTGTATGAGGGCTTTTATCTTGCTGCCAAGATTATTCAATATTTTTTATACATTGCAGTTTGCTGTGGTCTCAATGTTTGTGTCACCTGAAAATTCACATATCGAAACCCTCATGAATGAGATTGGTACCCTATGGAAGAAAACCCAGAGAGCTGCCTTGCCCCTTCTGCTGTGTGAGGACACAGAAGATCACCATCTATGAATAAGGAAAAGGGTCTCACCAGACACCACGTATGCTGATGCCTTTATCTTGTACTTCCTAGTCTCTAGAACTACATAAATTTCTGTCACTTATAACCCATTCAATTTATGGTAGTTTGTTCTGGTAGCCCAAATGGACTGAGACACAAGTAAGCCACATTCTCCACAACTTACAGTTGTTGGCTGTTTGATTGGAGGATAATTCGGTTAACTTTTTTCATCTTCTTGCTTTATCCTTTTTCCTCTGATGACTTACTGTTATTCCTTTGGTAATGACTCCATATTCTCATGTTTTCATGTTGCCTGTAACATTCTACACATCAGTACTTCGGAATTTACATTCTGACAATGACCAACTCTCCTGTTGGAGTAGATTCTAATCACCTTTCTTATTTCCATGGGAAAATCTCTAGTGTGAATGAAAATTTGGGTTAATATTTAGTGCATGAATTTGAAATAAACTAAAAAACTAAAGTATGTAATATTTTTGCCTAAATCTGTGGTATTTTAATTAATCTATGTGAAAATGATCTCTTGTCATTCTGCAAAACCCAGCCCCAAATACCAGAGATGTTGAAGCATTATTCTGAAGTAGAGATTTCATATCTCTATATTCAATAAGCACTCCAGGTGATTCTACTACAGGTGTTCTCGGGTTCATTTTGTAAGAAAGATTGCCAATATCAAACCTCCAGGAAGTTACTTATACCTTGCCATAAAACCCAGATTCACTGCAGAAATTTCTCTGTATATAATATCTTGAACTCGGGACCCTAAGCATTTATAAACAAGGTCATGTTTCCTTAGGAGCAGTCAGCAGCCTGCATCGACCTATTTGGAAGTGTGTCTTATCACCCCAGCACCACCAAAGCAGAGCCTAGACTCCGGAAAAAAATAGATCACTTTGTCTAGGAGAGAGAGAATTCAATTTGTCTCCTATCAAGAAGGCAGAAGAAAAACCCAAAAAACAAACAAAAAAACCCCAAAAATGTTAACAAAATTTGACCACTGTGTCTAAATTCCTGAACTCAAAGGCCAGCTTTGTTTTACCATCAGAATCAGCTCAGGAAATTAATTTAATCTTTTCCAGCTACTTATTGCTGTTTGTGTAAAATGAGACAAGAAAATGACCTGTATCCTAGGATGCTAGAAAGGTCTTAGTTAGGCAACATTTATTCAGTACAGAGCATTCAGCTTGGTTCAGACAAGGTGATCACCAAACCTTAACTAGTAGGATGATAGCATACCACTCAAGTAATATATTACCTGTGATGGAAATAGGGTTTTTAAATACATATCTCTACTCTCTGAATAACTCTATTGAACCTTCAGTGAGACAACTGTTAATGTGCCAGTTAATGTGTCAGGTGCCTCAAATGCAGATGCTAACCCAATGCGGCACCCTGTCCCAGGACTGAAAGCTTTCCAGGAAGTCCTTGAACAACCTTTGGAAGGTCTTATTTGACCAGAGATACATTTTCCTTACAGAGAATTCATGGAGATCTGGGATCTCTTTCTCATCATGGATTAGAAAGCATTTAAGCCTGATAACTGCAAAGGACCTTACCTGCAATATTGATCTCTCATCTCCTGAATTAGGGAAGCAAAGAAGTCACCAGACTGCAGCTTTGGGTAATAAAGCCAGGAAGGAAAGGTGAAGAAAATATTTATTTCAGCATTTAAAACAATATGAGGTCTACTCTAGGCCCTTCGTTTCCCCAAACATCTAGGTGATCATAAATAAAGTTACTTATATCCTGTTGGATGGAACATTTGACTAACTGGGGGAAAAACAAACCTAAGTCATATTCATTTACACATTTTTATTAGGAGAAATTTCCAGCATGTAAAAAAGAAAAGAGTAGTGTGCTAACCGCCAGTGCACCCAGGTTAAACAATTAATAACTCAAAACCAGTCTTGGTCAATTTATGGTACCCACTTTTATCCCCATCCAGTATCAACTTTTTATAGCTTTGCATTATAAAAATATATAATAAAATGCACATAATTAGTATGCACAATTTGATGAATACTGACACATGTATAAACCTATAAAACCATCACCACAATAAAGATAATGCAGATTTCTTTCTTTAACTCCCCAAGGTTTTCTCCTCTCCACTGTGTTTCCAACTTCCGTATCCATCTCTCCCAACTCCTATTCTGAAACTACAGTTGTTCTGCTTTTCGTAACTATAGATTATTTTGTATTTTATATAAATGAAAATAAATAGTATATATCCCTGTTTGTGATCTGCCTTTCTTGGATTTAGTATAATTATACTATTTTGAAACACATGCTTAATTTTTGCATGTATCAGTAATTTGTTGCTTTTTATTGTACTAAGTTTCCTTACTCAGTCACCTGTTATTAGACCTTTAACTTGTTGAAAATGTTTGACTCTGAAAAATAGAGATTGTGAATGTTAATGTACTAATTTTCCTCTGAACATGTATTTTTATTTCTCTTGGATTTCTTCTATGAGTGGAATTTCTAGATTATAGAAATTATTATTATAGTGGGTGTGTTTTTATCCTTTTAAACAAGTCACCAAGCTCTTTCCAACAGTGGTTCTACCATTTTACAATTCTACCAAGAATGTAGATGAGTTCAGGTTGTTCCATATCCTTACACTTGATATGTCCAAACTTTTCAATTTAAGTCACTTTAGTGGGAATGTGGTAGAATATATCGAGTTTTATTTTACTCACTCTACAATGAATAATATTTGAACATCTATTAATATGCTTCATTGCCATCCATATATTTCCTTTAGTGAAATGTTTGTTCAAATAAGTAGTTTTTTTAATAGGGTGATTTCTGTTTGTCTTTTTGAAGTATACATATTTCTAATAATTCCAGATAAGAATTCTCACCTTGATACATACTTTTAAAATATTTTCTCACTGCTTAACCATTTCACTTTCTGAACCATGTTTTTTTTTAATAAATTTCAATTTATCTATGTTGCTCCACTTGTGCTTCATGACTTTTTTGTTTATTTAAGAAATCTTTTGCCTAGGCAAATGTTACTAATGTTTTCTCTTATGCTTACTTGGAGTTTAATGCTTTTTGCTCTTTACAGCAAATTCATTTTAATTTTTTGTACATGGGGTGATAAAGCGAGGTTCATTTTTAAATAATTTGTCACAGCAAGATTTGTTGATAAGAATATATTTTTCCATATTAAATTCCCTTGGCATCTTTGTTGAAAATCAGCTGGCAGCGCATGTATTTTACTGACCTCTCTATGCTATTGCATTGGTCTGTATGCCTATTTTATAACAAAACCATACCGTCGTGCTTACTGCTCCTTCATAATAAGTATTAAAGTATGGTAGTACATGCTCTTTAACTTATCTATTTTCCAAAGAGTTTTGGGGAATTCTAGATCCTTTGACTTTTTGTGTAGCTATGATAATCAACATGTCTATTTCTGTAAAAATATGTGCTGAGATTTTATTTGGTCTCATCTTGAATGTGTAGAACAATTTGAAGAAAATTGACATGGTAAAGGTATTGAATCCCTTGATCCATAAGTATGGTATATCTCTCCACCTATTTAGATTTTTTAAAATTTTGCCCATGATGTGTTTTAGGTTTTAATGCAAGGACTTTGACATTTTTTTGTCAAATTTATCCATTAGTATTTACATTTTTATAGCATAGTAAATAGCTTTCTTTTGCAATTAATTTAAAAAATTATTGTTAATAGAAACGCAATTGATTTTTATATATTGATCTAATTTCTTAAAATCATGCTGAATTTGCTTATTAATTCCAGTAGCTTTTTTGGTAGACTATGTAAAATTTGTTACATAAAAAATTATATGTTTTCTTAAAAAAAATCTCCTGCTTTTTCGGTATTTGCCAGGACCCAAATTGCAATATCGAATAGACATGGTGAGAATAGACATTCTTACTTTGTTTCTCATGTCGTGAGGAAAGCAACTAGTCTTTCATCATTAATATTAGACTATCTATAGGTATTTTATAGATGCCCCTTTTAGGAAGTTCCTTTATATTATTATTTTGATGAGCTTTTAAATATATGACTTAGTGAGTTTTGTCTGATTTTCCTGTATTTGTTGAAATGATTATATTTCTTTTTAGTTGTTGGTATGGAAATTACATTCAATTGATTATCATATGGTATACCAAACTAGCATTTCAGGGATAAACCACACTTGGGCATGGTATATTATGCTTTCATGTATTGTCAATTCTGGCTTGTTAAATCTTTAATATTAATTTTTAAATCTATGTTTACAATGGATATCGATCTGTAGTTTTCATTCTTGTAATGCCTTTGGTTTGGTATCAAGGTAATGCTGGTTTCATAGAATACATTGGGACATGTTTCATCCTCTTCTGTGGAAGAGATTGTATAAAATTGATATTATTTCTTTTTATATTTTGGTAGAATCCCAAAACAAAGACATCAAGGCCTTAAATTTTGCTTTATGGGAAATTTTAAATTACAGAATTAATTTGTTTAAGTTAAAGAGCTTTCAGGTTATCTATTTTGTGTAAGTTTTGGTGGATTTTGTCTTTCAAGGAATGTTTTCTTTTCATCAAAGTTCTCAAATTTATTGGAATGGTTTCTCTAGAATTCCCTTATTATCCTTTTAATGTCTGTAGGATCAGTAGGAGTGTCCCTCTTTTCCTACCTCCTATAGGTAATTGGTGCCCTCCCTCCTCTTTGTATCCCTCTGGCTACAATTTTGTCAGTTTCTTGATGTCTAAACACCATCTTTTGATTTCATAGAGTTTCTTTGTTGTTTTCTGTTTATTGCAGCCTTATATTTTTTTCTTTATTTCTTCTCATTTTCTTTGGCTTACTTGGTTTTAGCATACTGCCTTTTCCTATTTCCTTAGATATATTCACAGAATACTGGAGTTTTTAAAAATTTTATTTAATTTTTTTAATTGATATATCATAGTTGTACATATTTTGGGGGCATATGTAATAGTTTGATACATTTTAAACAGTATTTCTAAAGTAAATATGTACAAGTGATATTTGAATTTTCTACAAAATACTGCTTTAATACTGCCCCACACATTGAGATTTTCTTAAATTTCATTATTTTTGATTTCTTCTTTGATCAATATAAAAAATAGAAATACATTTTTTATTTTATGAACATTTAGTGATTTTAAAGATGTCTTTCTGTTATTAATATTTAGTTTCATTCTATTATGGTCAAAGAACATACTTTTATGTTTTTAATTTTTTTAAATTTATTGAGAATTATCTCAAAACTAAAAATATACATTTAATTTGGGGGATATTTTCATATACACTTCAAAATTTGTGTATTGAGCTTTTTGGGGGTGGAAAGTTCTGTAAAACATCCAAGTGGATTGACAGTTTTATTCAAATTTTCTATAACTTTACAAATAAACTTACAGATATAAATTGTTATGAGTGAATTTTTGAAATTGCAATTCTCATTTTAGTTTTTTATATTTCTTCTTTCACTTTAAATTTTGTACTTAACATATTTTGAAGCTCTCTAGTTAGATAAATATTTATTGGTGGCCCATTAGCTAATGTTACTTTTTAAGAAAAAGTAAAAATTATGGATTTGACCATTATAATTATAAGGTGTCTAGTTTATTGGTCATATTTTTATATGCTAGGAGTTGATATTATCTATAATATTTGACTTTTTTATACTAAAAAACAAACTCCCTCTTCCTACCACTTAACAAGACTATGTATCTTAGCTCCTTTTGTCTTAAAAGAATCAGTGAAATTTTTAGAGAAAGTTAACTTTTTTTCAGTAATTAGAAAGGACAGAGGTGATTAATTAATATCCAAATTATCATTTCAAGTTAACCCACCCTCTATATTATCATCAGTAACCTTTCAGAAATTAAACCCTTTAAAAAATTATTTCCAATGTTATTTCATTTCAAGAAGACATCAAGCCTCTGTGTGCTTCATTTGCTCTTCTGTATGAATGAATCTTGGGAAGGATGATAGGTAGTTCCTGGGCCCAACTTGGAGTTAAAGTGAGATGCTAAGAGATTTAAACTACAAGTGTAATTCTGTGTTCAAGACACCAGGGCAGGAACTCAAAAGTCATTCCCCACAAGAGTGGAGATCCATATCCTTAGAAAAAGATGATGCTGATGAGGTTTTCACCATCTAATGCAATATTTTAAAAATTTTCTTCAAGTTCACAATACAGTATTGGTAACTATAGGCACAAAGTTGCAGAATAGATCTCTATGACTTTTTAATGTTGCAAAACTGAAATGTTACATCCTTTGGACAGCTCTCCATTTCCCCCTCCCCAACCCATGACAACCACCATTCGTTTTGTTTCTATGAGTTTGACTATTTTAGAGACCTCATATGAGTAGAATTTTGAAGCACTTGTTCTTCTTTGACTGGCTTATTTCACTTAGCAGAACATCCTCCAGCTTCACCCACGCTGTCGCATGTAACAGGATTTCCTTCTCTTATTCATATTCCATTGTGTGTATATACCACATTTTTAAAATTCATTCATCTGACATGAAAAGTTAGGTTGTTTCCATAACTTGGCTAATTGTTAGTAATGTTGCAATATACATGGGAATACGGATATCTCTTTGAGGTCACAATTTTAATTGTTTTGGACATATACTAATATATACCCAGAAGTCAGATTGCTGGATCATACTGTAGTTCTGTTTTTAATTTTAGGGAAATAAGCATACTGTTTTCCATTGCAGCTACACAATTTTACATTCCCGCCATAGTGTACAAGGGCTCCAAATTATTCATATCTTTGCCAACACTTACCTTTTTGTATTTTTAATAATAGCCATGCTAACAGGTATGAGGTAATATCTCATTGTAATTTAGATTTTCATTTCCCTGATGATTTGTAGTGTTGAACATTTTTTATACACCTATTGGCCATTTTTATGACTTTTGGGGGGACTGTCTATTCAAGTCCTTTACCTATCTTTAATCAGGTTATTATTATTAATATTATTGCTATTGTGTTTTTCATAAAGATCAATCCAGTGGAAAAAAACTTAGCTAGATTGACTAAAAAATTGAGAAGACTCAAATAAATAAAATGAGCAATAAAAGAGGAAACACTACAACTCATGGCAGAAATTAAAAAGGTCATAAGAAACTACTATGAATAATCACACACCAACAATTTGAATAACCTAGAAGAAATGGCTAAATTCCTAGAAATATACAACCTACCCAAAATAAAACATTAAGAAATAAAAAACCTAAACAAACCAATAATGAGTAATGAGATGGAATCAGTAATTAAAAATTTTCCCACAAAGAAATGTCTGTGACAGATGGCTTCACTGGTGAATTCTACCAAACATTCAAAGAATTAACAAAATTTTTTCTAACCTCTTCCAAAAAATATGTACAAAATTCATTTTATGAGTCCAGCATTACCCTAAGGCCAGACAAAAGCACCACAAGGAAACAAATGGCAAGGCATATCCTTAATGAATATAGATGCAAAAATCCTCAACAAAATACAAGCAAACCAAGTTCAATAGCACATTAAAAGGATTATGCTCTACAACCAAATGAAATTTATCCTTGGGATGCAAAAATGACTTAACATATAAATATCAATTAATGTGATGTACCACATTAACAGAATGAAGAATTAAAAACACATGATCACCTCAATAAATGTAGAAAAAGCATTTGAAAAAATTCAACAACTTTTCATGGTAAATACCCTCAACAACAAATTGAACACATTGAATTTACCTCAACTTAATAAAGGTCATCTATGAAAAGGCCAAATCATACTCAAAGGTGAAAATCTGAAAGCTTTTCTCCTAATATGGAGAGTAAGGCAATGATACACACTTTGCCATTTCTATTCAGCATAGTACTGGAAGACCAAGCCAAAGCAATCAGGCAAGAGAAAATGGGATAAAATGCATTCAGTTAAGAAAAGAAGAAATAAATCATCTCTGTTTACAGATGACTTGATCTTGTATGTAGAAAATTCTAAAAGGTATACAAAGAAAATGTTAAAAATAAAAATCAAATTCAGTAAATGTTCAAGATACAAAAATAAGTTGCATTTCTATACACTAAAAATGAAGTGTCTAAAAAGGAAATTAAAAAGACAGTTCCATTTACAATAGCAACACAAACAATAAAATAGTTAGGAAAAACTTAACCAAAGAGATAAAAGACTTATACAGTGAAAATTGCAAAATATAGATGAAAAAATTAAAGAAAACACAAATAAATGGAAAGATATTTTATGCTCATGAATAGCAAGACTTAATATTTTTAATATTTTCATATTACTGAAAGTGATCTACAGATCCGATGCAATCAAGATCCCAATTTTTTAATATATATATGCAAAGAACAATTCTAAAATTCACATGAAACTATAAAAGACCTCAAATAGCCAAAGCAATCTGGAGAAAGAACAAAGCTGAGGGTATCACATTTTCTGATTTCAAAATATATTCCAAAGCCATAGTAATTAAAACAGTATGATGGTACCATGTGTACTTTAATGTTATAAAATTGTAAGAAAAACTGAAATGCAGACTCATTAGGAATGGCTTCTATTCAGAAAACAAACCAAATCTTTTAAAGATTCAATATAGAAATAAAACCACAAATTTATACGAATTATAATACTCCCATTTTATAGTCCCAGAGTTTGAAAGAACTTTCTAAATTTGGAAAGAAAAATAACTACAAAAGCATAACTTATAAAATTTTTAATTTAACACTAGTGCTTATTCTAAATAATGTAATGATAAATGACTAACTGGGAAAATTTGCTTTATATAATTAAATAATGGTTAATAATATCTAAAAGAAAATTTTATAAATAAACTAGGAAATGTAAAATTAAAAATTTTAACTGGAGTAGGAGTTATGAACCATCAATTTATACTAGAAGATAATAAGGACCCAAGACATTTTAAAAAGATGTTTATTAAAAATAAATTAATTAAAATAATTAAAAATAAAGAAGAATTATATACATATTATATTACATTTTTTTGCCTATACTTTTTTAAATATCAAAAAGAAAACAAATGTTTCACCATGATTAGCTTGGGCTCTGATATGAGGAGTCAGGCACTCTTGGTCAGAGTATAAACAATTAAGCTTTAATACAGAACAATGTGTATTAATTGAAACCATTAATAAATTGCATTATGTAAGCAAATCAGAAGATAAGTGGTGAAAAATTTGAATAGGAATCTCACAATAGAAACATGAAAACATAAACATAAAAAACAGCAATAAAAGGAAAATTGTGATAGGATTTCACGATCCCAAATTATTCAAATATTCAATAATAGCACTATTGTGTTTTTGTGAAAATACGGAACAAAAACCCTCTTATACAGAGT
>VBSM01002217.1:2166544-2179182 GCA_008086735.1 Cheirogaleus medius
CCCTCCCTATTGTGTATTCCCGAGTCCCTGAGTTTTGTGGAAGATTTTTCAGTTTTCCTTTGCGTATTGTCTATGTTGTCCATATCCCGGTGTCTCTCTGCAGTCTTGCGAAGCCGATCAAGTGTAAATGCAGATCTCTTGCGTGTGGTTGTCTGCCCTCTTCACTTCTCACCCTGAGAGCAGAGAGCCAAGAGGTCAGCCCTACTCCACCATTTTCCGGTTCCTCAGGAGTACTAATTTTTAAAAACACTTTGTAAAACAACTACTCACCATACAATAAATTTTAAATGGATATAGCTTATAAAATAGCAATTCCATTTCTGGATATACAAATTAAAGCAGAGATTCTCAAATTAACCATAGTGAAGGACCATTTTTTTCCAGTCTCTCATGAGCAAGTACTATAGCAAAAATTATTCTTTATGTTGAAAAGAAAAAAAAGATACATCACCAAATATGTATTTTTATAATCAAATGCCATAAAATTATTCCATCAGGTTGCTGGAACGTGATTCCTCTCACTGTGTGCATTCACGGTGCAGCCTGACCACGATCTGCAGACCAGCCCTGTCTGCAGGTCGCACTTTGAGCGGTGCCGCCTCTGTGCACAAGTATACCAGGATCTTTGGAAACACATGTTCACTCACCGTTGTTCAAAATGCCAAAAATTTGAGACCTCAAGAGCCTAAATAGCCTGCTAGTATAATATAATATTTATTAAACATTGAAAATTAACGATTTTGAGTAACATGTTTCAACCTGACTGTATTTCATAAACATGTTGAGTAGAAACAAGTGATCCAACAAATAAAAAGCAAAAAAATGAACATCATACAAGAACATATATATCACCACTCATATAATAACAAAATATTAAACAATATGTAATTTTTCTGTGAAACTGTATCCATATGGAACCAGGTCTAATGACCAGTGTTTGATTCCTGCATGCTGATCTATTTTGGAACAAGATCTTTAAACAGTGCCTGCAGCATAGACAACCCCCCTAAAAAGACTGTTACTCAACCTTCCCCGTGGTCACAAGTGACTTCATCCTGAAAGCTTGCTATATTAAGGATACTTTCTGGAGGACAGGTATAGGGATTCACTGCCTCCTGGCCACCTGAGACCACTGTTTGTAAGTCCCTGTTAATTTTTTTTTTTTCCTGAGAAACTGGATTTGTCAACCTCTTTCTTTCCCTCAGCTTCCTTGGCCTTTGCGGGGGGCTTTGCGCATACCTGCTAACCTAGGAACTAAGGTGTAGAAGTGATCAGAACAACATGTAGAATGTTTCAACCTTTCATAAACTTAAAAGGATATTATGTTAATATATTTTTCATAAAACCATGAGAGAAAAATATTACTATGTTGGCTCAGAGATACACTTACAGAAATACATCCAACTTGAAAAGGAATCTCACAATAGAAACCTGAACAAACACAAAATACTGTAAATTTTTAAAACATGAAAATTAAAAGTATGACAGCATTTCACAATCCTACTTTTTTAAAAATGTAAAAATGACACTATTATGTTTTTATAAAAATGTGGAAGAGGAATCCTTTTTTTACAAATCCTAATTTTTACAAACAATTTGGAGAATATATGTGTAAAATGTTTCAATCTTTTCATAAATTAAAAAAATCATGTCTATATATTTTCCATTAATGCCATGAGAAAAATGTTACTAGATTGACTTAAATATTCAACTTACAGAAATATATCCAAAAGAAATAATTTAATAAATCTATAAATATTTATGTGCAAGGTTTTCATTTTTATGTCATTTATGGTATACAAAATTACATAATCTTGGATGCTTAGCAATAGTGACTTATCTGAGTCTCTGATGCAGTAATCATAGAATAGAATACATTGAAATTAAAATGCTATGCATTACAATAAAAATAAAAATCTCTATTATTTACTTGAAACAGCATTGTAATATATTTCAAGTAAAATATTAGAGGTATAAAGTCTTTGAATTAAATAATACATGATATATCAGTTTTTAAGAAATTCACATTCTTACAGAAATAGAAAAGTAATAAGTAATAAGAAAAATACCATATGATGACATTGATTGTGTGTATAGCGAAATCTAGAATTAAAGATGATTATTTTCTTATTTATAAATTTTTATGATTAATTTAAATAATAAGTTGATTTTTAATCAAAGAAAATATTTAGGTAAATCTCAGCTTACAGTTAATATGTATCACAGGCATCTTTCAGTTCATGTAAAGATACTCATTATTTCTAATTTCATTAACTACATAGTAGTGTTATGAAAATTTTACTGTATGATCCATACATGAAGTTTTATTAACAACATGGCTACCCCAAAGATCTTTATTTTTTTCTCCTTCACATCTTTCTCAGAGAATTTTTTTGAGCTTAATTCCTAGAAATCAATTACTATTCAATGGATATATATTTGACCCTTGAACGCCACGGTTTTGAACTATGTAAGTCCAATTTTATGCAGATTTTCTTTTACTTCTGCCCTCGAAAAAGCAAGAACAACCCCTCCTCTTCCTTCTCCGCAGCCAAATCCAAAAGAGAGGGGCATGAAGATCTTTATGATGATCCACTTCCATTTAACAAATAGTATAATGCATATATTTTCTCTTTCTTATGATTTATTTAACATTTTATTTTCTTTAGCTTACTCTATTATAAGAATACAGCATGTAATACATATAACATACAAAATATGTGTCATCAGTAAGATTTCCAGTCAGCAGTGGGCAATTCGCAGTTAAGTTTTGGGCAGTCACGGTTATATTAATACATGGATTCTCAACTGTGCAGCGTATCAGCTCCCCTAACCCCTGTGTCGTTCAAGGGTCCACTGTACATCTTGTTTCCATTACTACTAGATCCTTTCTTTAGGAAGTGTATTCAAAGTCTAGCACACTTTAAATATGTTGGTGCCACCATTTTGTGTCTCACTCTGAAAACATATTATCAAAAGTCACATCTCATTTTTCCAACATTAGAAAAGCTACTGCAAACACACTTGATGAAAACATCCTAGTTTGCATTGTATACAACTAGTGTGCATACATTTTATTTTTAAAATAGATTTTTTCTTTAATTACCTCAAAAGCTAAGGAGAAAAGCAGTTGCATAGAAACGGCAGAGCAGCCTCGGACCTCACTGAGACCCCGGAGGAACTGTGTCATCTGGAAAGAGCAGAGCAGAGTGGTGGGGTGCTCTGCATCTGGGAAAATAAAAATGCCGCAGGCTTTGATTGTGTGCTCACTGTGTATTTACTGCTGGGAACTGGGCATTTTTGTGTATTCTTATTCCAATTTTATCCAAGTTGCTGATGGGTTTCTTTTCCTTTCAGATATGAAACTATTTTGCCTTGGTGTTGTGATCATATGAGGAGTAAACTTACCTAAATCATCTGCAGATCATAATATCATGTCCATATTAATCTCAACTGTAAAAGAGTAAAATCAAGTACAACTGTATTTCCTATTATTTCAAACATGTGTGGCTAAAAGTAATCTGTATTTTTATATAATAAAGTACATTTGATATGAAAGCTCTCAACTATTTGAGAAAGTACATGTATATATTAATTTTATACATATCTTTACATATACCTTACATATGAAACTAAATTTCAGGCTTTACAAGAAAAATTCCACAGAATTTCAACTTAAATGTCTACAGTTATATTTACATTAAAAAAATTTAGCACAATCTCACTATGAAGAAAAAGTGACTATAAAATTGTTTTAAAAATTTATCCACCCTGACATTTACAATATTCTCACATTTGTAGTTAAAACCTATTTTGATTGTTCTTAGAATTTAGATAAAAAATGTTCCAGAAAGTTTGACTTTAACCAATTTTGAGTTGTTCAAGCATGAAAAAATGGCATTTCATTGACATTTTAAAAACTATTCAGATTCTTTCTATGAATTCAAGTGTTTCAAACATATATTATTCTAAAATACCAAAACAGGAATGGTATATGAAGGGCTGGTTATGAGTAATATGATATAGTTTTATGAGAGCATAGAATTATAATAACAATACCTGCTCTCACCTGATATCCAGCAAGGTTTCACTGAACTGTAGTACCTTGATTTAATAGACATTTAATAATTGATGTTGAGTTAAATCTGAGCCATTTCTAGACATAAGAGTATATTGAAGTATTACATAATAACTTTCAAATGTTTATAATTTATAGTGATAAAATTATGCTGATTATACATATAATATACCTTATAGTAAAAAGAAAGGACTTTTATATACACAGTTTGAATAGCTGAGGTTTTTAATTCAATGTCAAAGGTTGCAAAATAATTCGATATGTTCTAATGTTTTATGAAAGGGATTTTTGTTTTTGCAGTTGTTTGTTTTACTACTTTTCAGTAGTGATCACAATTGCTTGTGCAAAACTGAAGAAATTATGGAGACATTTTTCTACTTATAAGGAAAAAATATCATTAACTTTGGGATCAAATGGATATAGTTTCAACTCAGCTCTACATTTCCTGGCTATGTTATTATAAGGTTTTACACAGCAAAATTAGAGATGCAAAGTTATTTTATGTGGTTATTATAAGAATCAGAGGCAACAAAATACTTCATTATAAAGTAAAAGTTGACTGTAATAAATGCTGATTCAGTAAAATAAAGCCAATACGTGGCATTGTTTTCAACTAGTTCAGTAGAATCACTGAGTAAATATTTATTTACGAACTCTCATTGCCTATGTATAGCATAAAACCTTGTTTTTAGCACTAGTTTTAGATGAAATATGCCAATGATGAATTAATGTGTGTAAAAACATATTTGTGACAGCTAGGTGCAGTGGCACATGCCTATAGTCCCAGCTACTAGGGAGGCTGAAGCAGGAGGATTGCTTGAGCCCAGGAGTTTGAGGCCAGCCTGGGCAACAAGACCCTGTCTCTAAAAATAAATAAATAAATAAATAAAAATAAAATAAAAAATAAGAAAATTTAAAGACATGTTAGTGGTTTCTACAAATTAGATTTTTAGAACTTATTCTTGTTTGTCTTGGTATTGTAGAATAATAATTATACTAATAAAGCACAGCCATAATCCATGATGACGGAATAACTAGGAGAAAGAACCCACTCCAATCTTTATTGTTTACATAAAAAGTTATATAGAAAAATTGAAACCAACTCTAGAGCAGAGGTGGGCATGAACAAGGCAGAGAAGAGGAACAGGCAACAGGGGCCCTGTGACTGCAAATGCGGAAGATGCCCCAGGAAGGAGAGCGCCCTAAGTAAGAAGGTGCCAGGAAGATCCTGTAACCCCATGGGGAGGGCACTGGCTACTGGGGAACAAAGGAGAAGGGACTTGAACTTCCAGTTCAAGTCATGCCAGTTCAAGTTATGTGTGACTCAGCACCCCAACAAAAACCAAAAATTTTTACAATATGAAGCACTGGTTTTCAGGCTTCGAGCAGCAGGTAGTAAATAAAGCTACAATCCCTGTGACTAGGAAAACCTTCAAAGTGAGCTACACATTCATCCTAGCTTTCTGCCGGAGAGAATTCTTCCCAACGTGGCATTCCACATGGAGTGGAACCCAAAGATGGAGTAATGCCTTACTGAGCAGAAGAAATTTAAATGAGAGTCGAGGATTTCTTAGGCAGCTGGAGCTAGTGGGATTAGGTATGAGAAAAGAGGAAGCTGTGCAAAGAAGTCACTTTTGAAAGCTACACAGGGACACTGCGTTTGCAGCTGTGAACTAAACTGCACATTCGTAAGGCAAAGAATTGCCGAGCTGGCAGAGAACTGCAAGAGTTTGCTTATGAACTAAACAGAGATTCTAAAGAATGCACAGTGCTGAGAAAGGTAGTTTTCCTCAGTCTCATTGAATACCACAGTTATTCAACTGAGAAAACGAAAAAAAAAATTGAGGAGTATGGCTAATCTAGCCACAAAGCAGTGGCTAGCCACCCTCACCACGCTAAGTAACAGACAAGACAGAATCATGTTCTGTCATTAGCAAACACTGCCCACCAGGACAGAGCATCACTTAATTACTGAAAGAAAATTAGTAAGTAAACCAGCTTAATCCTGTATCTAGTAAAACTATAATTCCAAATAAAAATGAAATAAAGATATTTCTGATAAATAAAAACTCACATGCACATCGAGAAACTTGAAAGAACAACTTTAGGATTCAGGAAAATACCAGATGAAAATGCAATCTACAAAAAGTAAGAAAGAATATCATCAATTTTAAATATTAGAATAAATATAAAAATGTTTTCCTCTAATTTCTTTAATATGTTTAAAAGACAATTATTTGCATAATAAACTTTTACTATGTTTATAAAATATAGATTAAATGTATGATGATAGTGTTATAAAGGATGAGGGCAGGGTTGAGGAAATACATGTCTGAAGTTTTTCCCTTCTGTGAGGGAAATTAGGGACAGATTAGCAAGAGACATATTAGATTCAGAAAAAGACGTACAACCAGAGTAGACAGATGATTAAAAAGGAGTAAATTCATCAACATAAAATGTTAATTTTTCAAGAATATACAACACACCTTAAATGTGCATACACCTAACAGTAAGTTTTCTGAATAGATGAACAGAAATGAGAGAGATGGGTAAAGCAGATGAAGAGAAATCCCACTTGCCGCTGAGGTTTGGACACTGCGCCCTGTCTCCCTGGCACTGCCGGCGTGTGGACAAGTAACGACGCAGGTAACAATGTAGAAAATCCGAACACCGTAAACATCCAAATTAATGTTCTATTTATAGAACATTTATAGACTATATTAATGTTCTGTTTATAGAACATTTACAAAAGACAATTATCAACTACCATAGTATTTAAATCTGTCTAAGTATATATGAAATATTAACAAAGACAGGCCTTATTCTGGCCTCTAAAACAAGTCCCAATAAATATAAATTATCAATTAAAAAAGATGCCAGCAAAATTCCCAAATATTGGAGAATTAACCAATGTTTTGTAAATAATTCATGCACACAAGAAAAAGTAAGAAAATATATTGAAAAATAGTTGGGAGTGAAGACTAATAAAATTATAATATCTCAATCTTCTATTGATAAAGTTAAAATAGTATTTCACGGGAAATTTAGAACATCATATCCTTTTATTAAAAAGGAAAAAGGTTTAAAATTATTATCTAACCTACTTTCAAAAGCTGGAAAATGAAGAAAATAATTAAATCCAAATGAAATAGAAGGAAGAAAATATCATAACAGTTAAAGCATGGAAAACAATAAAAATAGAAACCTGTAAAACAGTGAAAATTAACAAACCAAAAGTTGGTGCCTTAAAATCAATAACATTGACAAACAGCTACTGATCAAAAAATAAATAAATAAATGAGAGTGAGAAAAATTATGAAGAGTGAAAATAGGGCTATTGTCACCATTCTTAGAAAATTAAGAAGATAAAAAGACAACTTTTTATGTTTTTTTTTTTAAATGAATGCAAGTAAATGCAAGAACTTGTCACATGTGATGTCTGATTACTGTTACAATGGAATAACTGGTAACAGATTTTGGCATTCCTTTATAAACTACCAGAAAAAGGTAAAAAGTATAAAACCATTATTTAAGACATTAGACTGTGATTCCTGAGAGGGAGGAGTATCTCAAGCAGATACACAATGATTCTACAATGTGTATGGAAATTCTAGGACCTAATGTGAGCAAACAACTTTCACATAGAAGAACAGAAGACTTATACTATCTGAATTTAAGATTTACTCCAAAGCTACAGTTTCAGTCTTGGTTTAGAAGAATAGTGTAATGGAATTGAATAGAGTTCACTTAAATGATCAATCCACACATATAATATCAACTAATATTCAAAAAACACACAAAAATATTTCAGTTAGGAGAGAAAATATTTAAAGAATTGGAAGAAAATACATTTTGTTTCCTACAAAACACAATAATAAATTTAAGATAGAACATTGACCTAAATTTAAAGTTAAGTGATAAAACTTTGAAACAAAAATATAGGCAAATATCCTTACAATCTGGTCAAAAGACATTAGACAGGTCTCATAAATGATTAAGCGACAATGATAAATTGTATTTGTACAAAGAAAAATTTGCACTCTCAAATGATACTATAAAAAAATAAGACAAAGTTTAAGAAATATGGCAAACCTATAGCTGGTAATGCGTGACCAGAATATATAAAGAAAGCTTATAACTTCAGAAAATTAATTACAACAAACAACCAAAAACAGATAAAAAAAAGTCTTGAATAGACTGTGCAAAAAACATGCACTAATTGTCAATACTTTCAAAAAATTTCTCAGCATTATTGATCATCAGGAAAATGCAAATTAAAACACCATGAAGTATTGCTACACATAGATTAGAACAGCTAAAATTTAAACACTGAAAGGTTGATACCCCAAATGTTGGTGAAATACTGAATAAATGGTGGAAGAACATGTTAAGGCATGTGACGGACGAGAGCATGAAGAGAGACTGTGCGTTCGCCAACTGTAGACCAAAGGCATGCCACCCAGTCCCCCTCAAGGAGGTGTGTTCTGCACAGGTGAAAAGAGAGTGGTCCACAGATGCCTCCCACCGTCACCTTCTGCATCTCCCTTCACGGTGCCACTCCGTGACTGAGAAGGGTCAGGCACTAGGACAACTCTGGTGGGCGACACTCACCCTGGGGCATATGCCGGGCTGTCAGAGCAGTCCTACGTTTACATTTCTGCTCTTCCTCTTCCTCATCAAATCCTGCCTCCCAACGTCTTCCAGAGGTGTTGATCCCTATTAAACTGAACCTCTGGCATCCCAAACTATGTTTAAACTCAACCTGTCAACCAAGCAGCACCTTAAGCATGGAAGTTAAAAAATGTAATTTTAAATATGCAAGTATTTGAGAAATTCTCTACTTTGAATTTCTTGAAGAGTCTACCGAACTTCATCAAGAAAGGTGTGAGTAGGTAAGTGTTGACAAAGGTTTGGTAGTAATACTAGACATATTTAATTGTAGATCTAAGATGAAATGTTGGGAGTAAGGGAGAAAGAATGTGTAAATATTACATGTTCTGACAAAGAGAACACAGGTAGCACTTCGTGCCCCACCTGAGAGATTGCATTCCAATGCCTGCAATAGGTTATTTTATTTATTTTACCCAGGTTTAATAGTTGTTTCTTCAGGAAGTTTAGCCCAATATCAGTAACTCCATGACTGGCAGAATGGGAAGTCCTTAATATCGCTTAATGTTTTCTACATAGCTTTATAGCAAGATTTTTCTGGGGGATTAATTCCAATGTAAAATACTCCATTATGGTTGAACTGAAAGTCATTATTATTTAAAATCCACAGCTGCTGTGGTTGTGTATTCTTTCTATTCCAGATAATGAGTTATTTGTGCATCTTTTTATTTTTCTTCATCAGGCTTACTAGATATTCATTAATTTTAATATTTTTCTTAAAGAACCGACTTTTGAATTTTTAAATATATATTGTCTGTTTCTTTAATTTCTGCCCTTTTATGTGTAACTTCCTTCATTCTATATGTTTTACTGAGTTCTCTTCTCTCTCTCACACATTGTAGTTTTTATTAAATAGCCTAAGTGATGTTACATATTTCCCTCTTTGTATATCCTTGTGGCAGGAAACAAATGTTTATTTCATTTTTTATGTATTAATTATTCACCTAAAAATACCACAGTATTCATTAGCATGCTTTTTGATCCATGTTAGTTAGACATATTTTATACCTTTCTTTTTCTGTTATTGATTTCTACCTTAATTACTGTTTGTTCAGGAAATATACTCTATGTTTCTTTATTTATTTGAAATTGTTGGGATTTGCAACATGGTCAAGAACATGTTGATTTTTGTAAGTATTCTATATGAGCGTAAAAATAACATGAATTATAGCATTCATTTTCCATATATAACATTTGATTAATTCTGTTAATCAAATAGCTTCTTTTAACACTTGCTATTTTATTACTGAAAGATGTGTATTTGAAACACATACTGCGATTTGGGGATTTATCTGTTTCTCCTGAAAGTTTTGATATTTTTGCTTTACACAATTTAAATACATATATAAGGCATTGAAGTACATATTTAAGTACATTAAATTGTCATAGACTCTTAATAACTTAAAACTTTTACATAATAATTATACTCACTTATTTCAATAAGTGTTTTTAACTTAAATTCTATTTTGTCTAATATTGCTATAACAAGGCCAACTATTTTTAAAAATTGTATTTGCAAAGTTATGTTTGTATGTTTATTGTATATACATAGTATGTATACTGTTTGAACATCAAATTTTCTGTAAATTTATATATTAGTTGTGTCTCTTATAATCATCATAGTGATAGATTTAAAAAATATCATGCCAATCTTTGTATTTTAATGGAAACATTATTTATCTTTAAGGTAATCTTTTATAGTTTATGTTTATACTTTTTTCTGTGTTTTTTTCTATGTGTTGCAAATATGTCTAATTTTCTCTCATTTATATTTATCAGTTTCTCATTGTTTTCAAATGATTGCTTTTGGTTTTGCTGGCTGTTTTCATGGCTATGATAGAGACATACATAATGCCTAATTAATTTATCATTTTATCACTTTTATCTTCTTGTCAGAAAATACAGGGATCTTTGAACACTTCAAGCTGATTAATTCTCCTCCCTATATAAATTGTTGTGTTTATCTATTTTAAACATCTTTTAATCATAACAATTTTTAATTTAATTAAAATTTAATTAACAATAATTTAATTTATAGATCCATATATTTACAACATATTTTGCTTTTTGTTCATTCTTTCATTTCAGAACTTCAGCCTCTCTGAGGTTCATCCTTTCAGAGTTTCTTTGGAGTTTCCTTAGTGGAGTTCTGCTGGTGGCATTTTGTTTCTCTAGAAATGTTTTTATTTGACCACAGTTAATGAATATTTTTCTTGGTTGAGAATTCTAGGATTCTAGATTCTAGGCATTTAGTTACTTTCAACAAATTACATTGTGTCTTTTACCTTCCATTCTTTCAGATTTCAACATAATTAAAAGTAATTTGATCTTCTGCCTTCCTGATTGCCTGCGGTCACTTTATGAGATATTTAGGTAAAGGTTTGTTTATCTTCATGTACCCTGCTCACGATTCATTGAATTTTTGAATATATGGATTAGTTTCCTTCAAAAGTCTAGAGAACTTTCATCCAAAATATCTTTACATCATGTCCTTTCCCAGTTTTTCCCCTCTCCTATTAGAATATGCATTAAATGTATACTACATTTTCTCACTCTATCTTCCACGTCTTTTATGAGTCTATGCACATTTTACGTCTTTTCAAATTACCTGTAACACATCCTGAAATATTCTATTAACTCTCATCTTGGCTGTGTCTAATCTGCTGAGTTCATCATTGAGTATTTAATTTAAACTAATATATTTTCATACAAACTACTGTTCAAATTTGCTAGGTCATTTTTTAGTCTCCGAAAAATATGTTCATGTTTTTCTTTTATTTTTTTAAAGCAAAGTTATTTTATACTCTAACATTGCTTTTTTTCAGTAACCGAAGTCTTTGTGAATCTGTTAATGCATTTTTCCTGCTCTTTTTACAAATGGTAGGGTATCATTTCCTTGTATATTTAGATATCTTTAAATAACAAATATTTATTTTTCCTAGAAAATTATTTTTGTGCACTTTTGAGGATTGATGTGAAGAGAATTGACCAAGGAGGATTTGAATTTGCTTCTGAGTCTCCTAGTGGCACCACCATTCTGGGACCACACGATGTACATTCTCAGCCTAAGGGTTTTTTGGAATTCCCAAGTTGCATACATTTGGGATGTATATTTAAACAATGCCTAAATTGTTGCTATTAATTCTTAATGATTTGTTTTTCTTTTCATCTGTTTACTCTCATGTAAATTTTACTTGCAATTTCCTGGGAATGTGGAAAGATGCTGATTTACTTCTGACTTTACAGTGAGGATGTAACATTTGGTCACAGCTTTATGAGGAACGGTCTTGCACGACGCCCTATCTGGAGAAAGGCCTGCCTTTGTGCTGTGTGACACTAAGCAAACCAAAGCTCATTCATTTCAGTACATGTCCTGCGGGCAAAATCAACTCCAGTGTTAGGTATATTTTAAAGGGTCTCTGCGTTCACATAGTTTTGACCTAAAATTTCATTATTTTGTGAGAATATTACTGCTTCAATTTTTTTCCAGCGATAGCATCAACTATAAGAAATAGTGAAATACTGACAAAACACAAATCCTATATTTTTTCTACTCTAACTAGCTTTTACACATTCTTTACAAAGGTAGAAAAACAATTCTCCACTTCGTATGGAACCAGAAAAAACCTCGTATAGCCAAAGCAATCTTAAGTAAAAAGAACAATCTGGGAGGCATCAGTCTTCCTGACTTCAAGCTGTACTATAAAGCAATAATAGTTAAATCAGCCTGGGATTGGCACAAGATCAGAAGCATTGATATCTGGAATAGATCTGAGATACCAGAGATGAAATCATTAGTATACAGTAAGCTAATCTTTGATAAACCAGACAAAAATATCAATGGGGAAAAGAATCTCTCTTCAATAAATGGTGCTGGGAAAAATGGCTAGCT
>VBSM01002217.1:2179282-2192190 GCA_008086735.1 Cheirogaleus medius
ACCCTAACAATATTTGTACCCCCATTATATGATGAAATAAAAGGAAAAAAATGTTAAAAAAAATTCTTTGTGTTTTTTGGCTACTTCTGCTGCCTGTTTTCTGATTGTGTGTGACTTCTCTACACAGGCACACTTAGGTAATTTTTTACACGCTTTTGTTTCCACTGCTTTGATATTAAGTAAATATATTTCTCCAACTCCTATTCTTAAAACTCAAATATCCCAAATTAAAATGTTCTTTTTCATTCATTTCTGTGTGTCCCTAGTCTCAACAAATATTATCAATGCCTAAGCCAAGAAAACAAGCATTATCCTATTGCTTATCAGTCATCGCAGATATGAATTCAATTTTCTAGGTTTCCTTAAATACTGTCTCTCATTTTTCAGTGCTTTTATCTTAATTAAGTTCCTACATTTTCTGTAGCATGAATGTACTGCACAAATGTCCTTACTCTGCTTCTTTGTCCCAGTCCCTCCGCCTTCCCGCGTTTCATCGATTTCGAGGAAAATGCTTTGAGAGTTGCTGGCACAGAGAACGTGACGAAGACGAGTTTCAAGCAGTGGCGACATGCGCAGAGAACCCCGAGGACAGCCGCTCCGGGGACAGACGCGACAAGCGGGCCAGCCACGCCTTCCTGCAGGTCGTCCGCTTCGAGTCGGCGCCCTCCCCACAGGTAGGAAAGAAACAGAAATTGAGTTTAGGAGACAGGAGTGAGTTATGCTCAGGTGTTGCCTCAGGTTTGAAAAACATTCATTCAAATTAACTGACCCCGGGACGTCTGTGGAGAGGACATGTGAGCCTGACTTTCGCTGCTCTCAGCCTTTGGCAGGGTGTTGCAACGGGTGTTTCTATGACCAGATATGCTCACACGGCAAAGTGTTTTGGAAGTAACCAAACCTAATGGATTGTTGAGTTTTATCTTTGATTTAGTTCATCAAAATATTATAGACAGTTTTGGATTAAAATAGACTCCACATCTCTGGCCTGCTTTATTGTTATTATTATAAAATTGCTGTATAAAATAACAGAACTTCAGAATCAAGAATATCTTGACTCTAGTTATTGAATTTCATATTACATACTCTTTTTCATACTGTCTCAAACAAAAGACACATTTTTATTCAGTAAACAGGAGGATAAGATTTCAGTTCACTTTTAACTAAACTATAATTAACAAATTAGTATGCACTGCTCCAACACAATATTTAAAAGTAACAGGTAAATGTGGCCATAGCTATAGAAAGTCTTGAGACATCAATTATTTTAATGACTGTATAGCATTCTATAAAGAGAAATTATTAAATAATGGTTTTATATTAATATTTTATAGCATTTGAAATATTTGAGTGTCTGGGGTTTGTTCTTCTAAATAGTTTAGATATTCAATTTCAAGACTTACTCCAGTAGTTAATTTCTTTTCTTGGTCTCTTTTTGAATATTGGATAAAAGTAATTTTCAGTTAAATGTGTTCTTGTTATATAAATCATTACAAATTCATGAGCATTTAATGACATTTTCATGTTCCTATAAAGTCTTCAAAAGATGTTTATATTACTATATATCAGTATATGTTTTATCAAGAAAAAACACAAATGCATACACTATTTAAATTGAAAATTTCTTTAAAATCAATAATTGTTAATAAATTTCAATATTTCACAAAATGTTCTAGTTAATAAAATGTTTATAGCATGTTAAAGTTTCAGAACTCTAAAGAGAAACATTATAAATCTGTTTATTTGTCATCTAGAAAAAGAAACAATATAAGTTGTAATTAAAATAAGCATTTAAGGCCGGCGCGGTGGCTCATGCCTGTAATCCTAGCACTCTGGGAGGCCGAGGTGGGCAGATCGCTCAAGGCCAGGAGTTCGAAACCAGCCTGAGCAAGAGTGAGACCCCATCTCTACTAAAAATAGAAAGAAATTAATAGGCCAACTAAAAATAGATAGAAAAAATTAGCCGGGCATGGTGGCGCGTGCCTGTAGTCCCAGCTACACGGGAGGCTGAGGCAGAAGGATCACTTGAGCCCAGGAGTTTGAGGTTGCTGTGAGCTAGGCTGATGCCATGGCACTCTAGCCCAGGGAACAGAGTGAGACTCTGTCTCAAAAAAAAAAAAAAAAAAAAAAAAAAGCATTTAAAAGCCTTTTAAAATTTGCTTTAATTTGTGAATATTTTATGATCATTTATGAAATCTTACAATGGCAAATATTGATTTTTATTTTTATTATATTGAATCAACAATATGTTTGGTATATGTGTGTGCATTTTTTATTATTTATTATTTTATTTTTGTTATATATAGCCAATCACATTTGACATTTTGGTCAAAGATGTATTGCATATACAACAGTGGTCCCATTAGATTTTGGTATTACATGTTTACTGTGCCTGTTCGATGATTAAATATGTTTAGATACACAAGTATTTACCATTGTGTTACAATTGCCTGCAGTATTCACTATAGCAATGTGCTGTACTGGCTTGTAGCCTAGGAGCAATAGGCTACACCATAGAGCCTAGGTGTGCAGTAGACTATACCACCTAGTTTTGTGCAAGTCACTCTATGATGTCTGCACATCCATGAAATCGCCTAGTGATGCATTTCTCAGAACATATCCCCATTGTTAAGCAATGCATGATGGTACTAAAATGCTCAATCTAAGTATCAAAGCCTTCCATAAAATTGTTGTATCATGAAATAAAAATTTTTCATCTGTGGCCTGAATATGTTTGCAAGCCCAGTGAATCCATGGGAAGGAGAATGTGCTGGCTTCTCTTAGATGATTTTATCACATGACACTAATAAAACCTCTAAACTTCCCAAATATGGGCAACTTGCACAGAGTTAAAATAGGCATCCGTTTGCTGGGGAATTTGTCAAATGGAAGTATGGAGTGTTCTTAAAATAAGTTTGTTTCTTTTTCATCAGTAATCTTAATGTCATCTGGATAGCAAGCTTGATAAGAAGTCTGCTAAAATTTGATGGAGAGAAGAGAGGTAAAATGGCCACTGAGAGAGGCTAGCCAGGCCACTTGTCTTATGTTCATACTGTACAGATTCCATTGGCTAATTCTTCCAATTTTGGTTCCTAGGGGGAAAACATGGTGATAACTTAGGGGTAATAAAAGATATGATGAAACCAAATTTACTCAGTGTTAGCCAAATTGCAGGATCCTCCCAAACTGTGCAGAGTTTGGCTCCCAGTACAAAGTCAAGACAAGAGTCTTTATAAGACTACTCTCACTTCTGATACCAACTTCAAGTTCAGGGGTTTCCCCCAACCACCCTCCATTTCAATAATTCACTAGAAAGACTCACAGAACTCACTGAATTCTCACTAATACAGTTTATTACAGGGAAAGGATATAAATTAGGACCAAATAAAGGAAGGGACAAATAGGGCAAGATCTAAGGGGATTTTAAATGGTAAGCTTGCATTTCTTCAGGGCACATTATCTTCCTGTCATTGCTGTGTGGCAGCAAACACGGAGTACTGCCAACCTGGGGAGCTCAGCTGGCCTCGAGGTTCAGAGATTTTGTTGGGGCTTCTTTCCATAGATGTGACTGATGAATTATCTATGTAGTTGAACTCAATCTCCATCTCCCTACACCAGAGGTTAGGCTGATATACTGTGGCTTGTGAGGCCATCGTGAGTCACCTTGTTAGGGAAAATTCTCAGGTGTGGCCTGTGTGAGCCACTATTCATAACAGACTGTTGTAACCAGGAAAACAAAAACTTGAAAAAGAACAAAAATAAACAGACACCAACAAAGTACATTACTGGTGAAATCTGAAGAAGATGGATGGATTTTATCAATGTCAATTTCCAAGTTTTGATATTATGCCATTGGGATGCAAATTGAAAACTAGGTATAGGTTTTATGCCTTATCTTTATATTATATCTTACAATTGCAAGTGAGTCTCAACCATCTTAAAATCAAAAGTTAAGAAACTAGAACACGTACACAATAAATTAGAAGATATTTCAAAGTCATCCAATGAGATTGCAGTTACAGTCTCAATATCATCCTCATTTCTGAATACATTTTAAAATGTGAGCAATGGGAACAAGTACTAAAAATCAAGACCTAACAAATATCTATAGATCACTTTAACAACAGCCGAATATATATTCTGCTCCAAAGCACACGGAACACTCTTCAGGAAGTATTTTATTCTAGGCCATAAAATGTACCTCAGTAAATTTAAAAGGATAGAAATAATATAAAATATGCTTTCCTAAAACAAAGAATTGTTATTACAAATCAAAAACAGAAAAAAAATTGGGGAAACTAACAAATAAAGCAACACACTGCCAAAAAAACTACTAGATAAAGAAGAAATCAAAAGATAAATTATAAAATACTTTAAGATGACTGAAAATGAAGATGCAACATTCCAAAACTTATTGGTTACACATAAGAAAGTGCATAGAAGGAAATGTATTGCTGTAACTGTCTATATCAATAGCAAGGTACAGTTCTGCTCTGCAAAGGACATTATTAAGAGAATGAAAAGACAAATGAAAAGTACAAAACTAAACCTAAAGCAAGCAAAAGGAAGGAAGTAATATTACAACAGAAATTGATGAAACAGACATTATAAATCTAATACAGAAAAGCAGTGACAACAAAACCTGGTTCTTCAATAAGATCAACAAATTGATAAACTTCAGCTATATTGATCAAGAAAGCAAAAGAGACAGAAGACTCAAAGTACCAGAATTAAAACTGAAAAATAAAATATTGCTATCAAGCTTACAAAAATGAAAAGGATTATAAAGGAAAACTATGGCCAATTGTACCCCAATAAAATAGATAAACGAGACAAAATGGATAAATTCTGGAAAGACACAAACTACCAAAAGTAACTCAAGAAAAATTAAACAATATGAATATCCCTGTAACAAATGAAAAGATTGAATTATCAATGAAAAAAAAACCACAAAGAAAGCTTTACCAAAAATTTAAAAGAATTAATATTAATTCTTGACAAATGTTTTTAAAAACTATAAAAGAGAATGAAACACTTTCTAATTCATTCTGTGGGGCCAGTATTACCCCAATACCAAAATCAGTCCAAATGTCATAGGCAAAGAATATGACTACTATATTTTATGAGCAAAAATGCAAAATTTCTTTAAAAAATACTAGCGAATCAAACCTAGCAACATATAAAATAATTATATACCATGACCAAGTACAATTTATCCCAGTAATGTAAGGTTGGTTTAACATACCAAAATCAATAAATGCCATACATTTTATCAATGGAATAAAAAAAAACCACACATGCAAAATAATAAATTTGAACCCTTACCTCACATTACTAAAAAAAACTCAAAATAGATCAAAAACATAAATACAAGAACTAAAAAAGTCTTAGAAGAAAATATATGGAAAAATCTTCATGACTTCCAATCTAGACATGAATTCTTAGATTTGACACCAAAAACGTGAAAAACAAAAAAAGTTAGATATTTCAAATTTCTTAAAAATTAAAGGCATTTGTGCCTCAAAGGAAACCATTAGGCAAGTGACAGCTCAAAGAATGTAAGAAAATATTTGTAAAACACAAATATATGTGTGTGTGTATATATATATATATATAATGTATCCTGAATGTAAAAAAAAGTTTCAACTAAAAAAATTTAAAATAACAATGGATATAGACATGTATCCCAAGAAGATATACAAATGGTCAATAAGCACATGAAAAGATGTTCAATATCATTAGTCATCAGGAAAGTATAAATCAAAACCACAATTAGATACCACTGCATACCACTTGATGGCTAGAATCAGCCACTATGGACAATAATTTGGTGGTTCCTAGAAATACTAATTCTGAAATTGCCGTATTACTCAGAAATTTACTCCTAGATGTATACACAAAAGTATTGAAAACAGGTGTTCAAACAAAAAATTGTACATGACCCAAATGTCAATCAAGAGATGAATGGATAAACAAAATGTGTTATATGCACACAATGGAATATTGTTCAGCCATAAAAAGAAATCAAGTCCTAATATAGGCTACAAAATGGATGAATCTTAAAAATGTGAAAGAAGCCAGGCACAACAAGTCACACATTGTATTCATTCCATTCATGTGAAAATGTTCAGAATAGGAAAGTCTGTAGAGACAGAATATAAATCTGTGATTCATTAGGGCTGGGTAGGAGCTGGGTCCATAGGAGGTTGAGAGTTAAAGGGTATGCAGTTTCTTTTTGAGGTGATGAAATGTTCTAAAATTGATGTGGTCGTGGTTACACTTATCTGCACATGCACTAAAAACCATTGACTTGCCCACTTCACTGTGTGAACTGGTTGGTGTGTCAGTTACATCTCAATGAATCTGTTGAAGTATGCAGGCCAGGATAGGAGGTTTTGGAGTGCTACAGTAGGGGTGGCAGTTTGAAATGCAGAATAGGGTGCACCAAGTAGGTCTCATTGAGAAAGTGAGACTTGACCAAAGGCTTGAGGAAGGTGAAGGAGCCGGCAATGTACATGTGGAGGAACATCATTCCTGGCCAGGAGGCTGGCTAGAGCCTGAGGCCCAAGGCAGGAGCATATTGTCACATTCAAAGAACAGTGAGGCAGCCAGGATCTCAGGTTAGGTGAAAGTTAGAGATACAAAAGAGGAATTTTGTGAGTTAACATAGGGGCCAGACCATGAAGGGCTTTTGATCACCTTAAGAATTTTGGCTTTTTACTCTAAATCCAATTGGGAGACAAATTGTTATCTCATTAACTATATTAGGACCATGAGCCAAATTTAATGAGATTGAATTAATTAGTAATAATACACAATTTTTCATTTAAATTACAAAAATCATTTGCAAGTTTCAGGATAGGAGAGGTACAATGGTTTATCAGCAATGATTACTTTTAGTTGAGATTAGCTAATTGAGATTAATTGCAATATGTCATGGATTATGATGTGACTGTCAAAAGGAAAATGCAATTGTAATCTTAGGCTACATCTGTCAATGTTTGTAACCCTTAAGATTATAGAGTAGGTCCATAATTTTCAAAGCCAATTTATAAAACAGCAACATCTTATGAAAGCTTAATGCTTTTTGCACAGTGAACATTGGTCATCTTGGATAAATTGTTTTCAAGAATCACTAGGTATAAAAAACATTTGATTCACAATGAATACAGACACATAAATATTAGAAATATTAATATTATCAGTTCCAATGCAGCATGAAAAGTTGACAAAGGAAATATATTCACTGTAAAAATGCCACTTAGCTTGGATCTACATAATAGAAAAATGCTCTTTTTGTTAGATTACATAATTGTTTTACATGAGTTCTGGTGCATCATATCTTTTAACCCAGGGCAAAAGGAGATGAAATAATTAATTCTTAATATATCAAGAATTGAAAAAGAAGGAAAGTCATCTTCAAAGATAATTGACATAGCATTTGTCTTCTGTTGTCACCTTTTCCGTCATTCCGTGTGTGTCTTGTGACAGCTTTCACCGAGTTTAGAACCAGCCTGTGGCCACCAGCTACCAACTGATCTTTATGGAGACAACTTCATTTCTGGCAAGACTCAGCTCATGCATCTGCAAGAGCTATTTGTAAGAAATGTTTTGTTAGAGTGGCCCTTCTTGATGATGTGAAACATAAATGTTTATTTTATAGACATGAATTAAGATGGGAAAAATATTTGGGGAAAATATTTACTCAAAAGCTCAATAATAAGTGGATACAGAGGACATATTATATTCATTTTCTTTCCCACTTGCTTTCTGTATCTCAGGCAATCCACCCTGATTCCCTTCAGTTTCTAGTTAATAAGGAAAATGCCATTTTCATTATTTTAAGCTTCTACACAATGAAAGAATTTCTTTTTTCCATGAGTTGGATCATAACCAAAAGGTAGGAAGAGTATCCTATATCATATTTATTGTTCAACAAAACACTGCTTTTCAGCTTAAATTCAGTTTAAAGAAAGAGAATTTATTGAACATATAACACATACATAAAAGGCAGTAAAGACAGATGGAAAGAGGGCAGGATCTTGAATTATATGGACTTTAATGCTGAGTTCTGTATCTTGTTAAGTTATTCCACCTTACAGAGGCTTAATTTCCTCTGATTTAGGAAAGGCACACTAATGGGTATCATAGAAGTTTAAGCATAAAAATTTTATATGTAAGATAACTCCACAAACTTTGTACAAGCCAGGAAATAAATAGATATAACATTAATAAATAGTTTATTGCCTTTGTACACTACGTGCAGAATGGAATAAGCAAGAAACACAGCCACTCTGCTTTATTAGCATTATAAGCTAATTTTGAATATAAACATAAAAAATAGAAAAATACAAAACTATGCATAAACACATGCATTAAAATGAGTTTTCTGGGAATAGTCTTTGTATCTCTTTCACAAAAATATTTCTAAGTTATTTGATTTTTTTCTTTTATTGTGGCAAAATACACAAAACAAAATTTACTATCTTAACCATTTTTAAATGTACAGTTTAGTGACATTAAATAGACTCATAATGTTGTGCAACTATTACCGTCCATCTCCCTAACTCATTTCATCTTGTAAAACTGAGACTCTCTGTTCATTAAACAATACTCCTCCATTTCTGCCTCCCCCAAGCCTCTGGTAACTACCATTCTGCTTTTTGTCTCTGTAATTTTAACTACTCTAAATACTTTATACAAATGGAGTTATGCAGTATTTGTCCTTCTGTGACTGCCTGACTTCATTTATATAATGTCCCTAAGGTTTGTCCATGTTGTAACATGTGTCAGAATATTTCCTTCCTTTTTAAGGCTGAATAATATTTTGCCGTATGTATTAATAGATGCTGTATTTTGCTTTTCCATTCATTTCTTAATGGGCACTTGTGTTGCTTCCACGTTTCCACTGTTGTGAATAATGGGTGTGCAAATGGGTGTGCAAATATCTCTTCAAGAACCAGCTTTCAATTCCTTTGTGTATATATTCAGAAGCTGCATTGCTGGATCATATGGTAATTCCATTTTTAATTTTTTAGGAATTGCCACACTCTTTTCCACAGCAGACGTACCATTTGACATCCCTCCACAGTGCAAAGGCTCTCCACATCCGTGCCCATGCATTTCTCTCATAAATCCTGTAAATTTCTCTACGTCTTCACCAACATTTTTATTTTATGATTTTTTGTGGTAGTCCTCCTCATAGGTGTGAGGTGGTATCTCATTGTAATTTTTATTTGTATTTTCCTGATGATTAGTGATGTAGAATATATTTTCATATGGTTATTAGTCATTTATCTGTCATTTTTGAGAAATGTCTATTCAAGTCCTTTGTCCTTTTTTTAAGTATGTTGTTTGGGTTTTGTGGTTGTTGGGGTTTTAGGAGTTCTCTATATATTCTGTGTGTTAACTTCTTATCAGATGTATGATTTACAAACATTATCTCCTATTCTGTGGGTTGCCTTTACTATAGCAGATAATGTGCTATATAGTATCTTTGGATGTACACATTTAAAAAATTTCCACAAAGTCCAATTTGTCTAATTTTATGAAGCCTAATTTTTCTTTTTTGGCATGTGGCTTTGGTATCTTATCCAAGAAATCACTGCCAAATCAATGTTGTGAAGTTGTTTCCTAGGTATTTAGTTTAAAAAATATTTTGTAAGAGGTGTCATTTTTAAGCTTGCTTTTCTGTGTTTCTAAAATGTGTTCTTCAGGCAGAAGGTGATGATCCAGGATGGATTGATTCTCAGAGATGCAGGAGAGAATAAAGTGAATCATAAGGAAAGACGTGTAGGGAAGTGGAAATAAATACCAACTGAATAAAACTGTAGGAATAATGATTGCTGATGACTGTCTATATCTATCCATTTGTCTATCATCCATCTCTCCACCCATCAATAATTAAAATATATTACAATTACAGCACAGAAAGAAGAATAGGAGTAAATGAATTTAAAGTTTTAATATTCTCAGATTGTCTCAGCATCATTATATGAAAGAAAATCTGTGGGCCAATATCTCTTACAAATATAGATACAACAATCCTAAAGAAATTATGCAAGTACATTAAAGTACAGAATGAATAATATACCCCAATCAAGTTGGATTATTTTTTCCCAGAAATGCAAAAATACAAGTTTTATTTAAAAAAATAAATCACTACTTGTGGAAATCATATACATCAATTTATTTTTAAAAACTGGAAATTTGTCCTGGCAAAATATTTATAAAGTGATAAAATTGAAAACAGTATTATTAGCTAATACTTTCCTAATAATTGTGGTACTGAATAAGATATCAGCATTAAAATTTCAGGTATTTTAGAAAATCCTTAAGAAATTTTAAAAATTTTATTCTCTTCTGAATACTTACATATAATCATATTATTTCTTATTCTTTCCATCTTCCTTCTTTAGGGTTTGTCTAGTGAAATACATACAATTCTAACTTTTGATCTCTGCTCTTTTTACTCAAAAGTATAAGCATTTTCTCATACTGTTAATTTTGTTACGCTTCCTTTCCTCAATCTTATTGGGATTTTCATTTTTGCGTCCTCCATCTTTTGAGTTTCCACATTACCGATTAAACATTTTTCCCTCTTTACTATTTGAAAATTCGTTTTCTTATACTCAGTGTTGCCCACACAGCTTCCTTTTGTTCTTGATTAAGTATTTGCAACTCATCATGCATCACATTTCTTTTCATCTTAAGTTAGTCTCTTTGAACATTTTGATTCTATTTTGTAGAGGCTCTGCATCCCTGAATTTTATAAAAGAGGTCAGGAAGTTTGCTGAAATGTTTACCTGATGTACTGGATTAAATCATTTCATAGATATACTCTTAAGTGAGGAGGCAACTGTCTCCTTTCCATATTGTGCAGTATTGCTGTTCATACCATCCAAGTCCATTTATATATTTTTCCATATTATCAATAAGATGACATTTTCCCAGAACTTTGCTTTGGCTGAATCACTTTGGCAATCTCCCATGGCTCTGTTCTTATGTGGTGGTCAGATGGCCTTCTAAATACCAGAGGTAGAGGTAGAGCTGTGTGCTTGGTTCTGGGTCAGTTTAGAGCAGGCGTCCTCAAACTATGGCCCACGGGCCACATGCAGGTGTTTTTGCCCGTTTGATTTTTTACTTCAAAATAAGATATGTGCAGTGTGCGTAGGAATTTGTTCATGGTTTTTTTTTTAACAATAGTCCGGCCCTCCAACGGTCTGAGGGACAGTGAACTGGCCCCCTGTTTAAAAAGTTTGAGGACCCCTGATTTAGAGGGTTAGGCCACATTCTTCCTTTAGGGATTTAAGACTGAGTATGGGTTTGCTGTTCTCACTCCTCGTTCTGACACATTGAACCAATACAGCAGATGAGAAGGAATAACCTTGAGCTGCCATTCGGTCAGAATCCACGTTCTCTCCACTCGCCAACCACACCCATGGGTTGTTTCCATCGAGACCCTCAAGCCAGCTAGAATGTAACCTTTCAAGCTTGTGCTTTTATTTTAGCTTGTGCTTTTTGGTTTTCTGCAAATTATCTCCTTAAAATGAATGTCAAAATAAAGCTTGGCAGTGGACAGTGCTATGAAATCCTCAAGATGTAGCACCAATACCTGAAGAGATTGGCAGATCCTGGGACTCTACTTCAGGTACCAAACTATATAAGAAGGGAATACATCACTGAGGGTTGTTGAGCTCTTTGTTGAAAATTTTTACTCTTTTCATGACTTTGAAATTATTTTAAAAATCTAAGCTTGTTCTCAGTGTGGTACACGATGATTTGATTTTAATGCATAAGCACTAATTTTCATCTAAGATTCGTACAACATATTTGCTCTGACAGGCTGTGGCCAGCAACTTGCTTCACAGCAATTTATAGTATTTCTACAATAAGTTGAATTATTTTTAACTAGACTGTCTGTGCCTTAATAAAAATATGAAAAAGCAATACACTTTTTCTAATTAGGTTCAAAAGTTGACAGCTCTCTCCTGGAAGGACTAATAAAACTTCTAAATAGCCTTATGCATCTCCACACACACACACACACACACATTATCCATAAAATCCAAAACTTATTCTGTTCTATGACTTCATTTGTCTAGCAAAAAATGAAACTATTATAGTATATGCTCAGTATCAAATTTTCTATGTGGATACTTATAGATATTTTATTTCTCAAAGATTGGAGTGTTTTAGGGGCTCTTTCTGTATTGCTTTGAAAACAAGCTAAACCTTGGAGAATAGGTAGGATTTGACTTATAATAACATTATTAACATCAAAACACAAAACTAGTGGTATTAATAATAATTGGGAACATGGAATCTGTAACCAAGGTTCTATTAACAGTTAGTTCTGCAGTGCCATAACTTTGTGTTCTAGGAAAATATTTTTCCATATTGTCAGCTCTATGTGCAGGTCTTCCATTTTTAAATAACAGCTTGTTTGCCTATGAAGTACTAGTTACTATAATTAATTTGAGCTCCATATAAATAAAAAACACGGGGACTCCATTTGAAAACATTGGGAATCTAGTTAGGGATTGGAGGACATAAAATAATATTTCAAAAATATGTAAAGATAGTAAGTAAGAAACATAGAATGTCTGACCTTTTAGGAAAAAGGTCCATATTTTAGGAAAATACAGGATTATTTAATAAAAAAATTTGAATGATATCTGGCACATTGGTGTCCTTCACACTTGCAAGTAATACAAATGGTGTTTGACTCTTTTAAGGAGAAAGGGTATTATTTAGAAGAATTAGCAAGGAAATTGTTCAATCTGTTACAGAAGCAAGGTAACCAAAACCAATGCCAGAATCACGTGACCAAATGTTCTGTGAATCACGCCCCTGCCCCTGTGAGACACGCCCCTGCCCCTGAGACACGCCCCTGTGCCTGTGAGACACGC
>VBSM01002217.1:2206843-2233537 GCA_008086735.1 Cheirogaleus medius
TCTTATCATAAAAGGGTGTTGAATTTTGTCAAATGCTTTTTCTTCATCTATTGAAAGGTTCATACGGTCTTTGTTTTTGCTTCTGTTTATATGGTGAATTATATTTATAGATTTCCATATGTTGAACCATCCCTGCACCCCTGGGATGATGCCCACTGGGTTGTGATGGATTATTTTTTTGATAAGCACCTGGATTCGATTAGCTAGAATTTTGTTGAGAATTTTTGCATCTATATTGATAAGGGATATTGGTCTATAGTTTTCTTTTTTTGTTGTATCCTTTCCTGGCTTTTGTATCAGGGTTACATTAGCTTCGTAAAATGTTTTGGGGAGGATTCCATCCTTCTCGACGTTTTGGAATAATTTCTGCAGGATAGGCACCACATCTTCTTTGTAGGTGTGGTAAAATTCGGGTGTGAAACAATCTGGTAGGAGTTTTCTTTTTAGGAAGATTTTTTATTGATGTTTCAATTTCAGTACTTGATATGGGTCTGTTCAGGCATTCTATTTCTTCCTGGTTTAGCCTAGGGAGGTTGTGTGTGTCTAAGAATTTGTCCATTTCCTCCACATGTTCCAGTTTGTGTGCATAAAGGTTTTTGTAGTATTCATAAATTATATCTTGTATCTCCATAGGATCAGTTGTAATTTCTCCTTTATTGTTCTTGATGGAGCCTATTAGAGATTTTTCTTCTCTGCTTTTCAGTAGTCTAGCCAAAGGCGTGTCAATTTTGTTTACTTTATCAAAGAACCAACTTATTGTTTTATTAATCTTCTGTATAGTTTCCCTGTTGTCAATTTCATTTAGTTCTGATTTGATTTTAATGATTTCACTTCTTCTGCTGGGTTTGCAGTTGGTCTGTTCTTCTTTTTCCATCTCTTCGAGTCGATTCATTAGGTTGTCTATTTGTGATCTTTTTGACTTTTGGATATAGGCATTTATTGTAATAAACTTTCCTCTCAGGACTGCTTTGGCTGTGTCCCACAGGTTTTGAAAACTTTTGTCTCCTTTGTCATTTAGTTCAAAGAATCTTTTGATTTCCATCTTGATTTCCTCATTTATGAAGTGATCATTCAGCAGAAGGTTGTTTAGTTTCCACGACTTTTTGTAGAAATGAGAGTTCCTATTAGGGTTGATTCCTACTTATATTCCACTGTGATCTAAAAATATACATGGTATAATAATTTCTATTTTTTAAAATTTTTTGAGACATGCTTTGTGTCCTAGGATATGGTCAATCTTAGAGAATGTCCCATGAGCTGATTAGAAGAATGTATATTCAGTGTTTTTTGGGTAGAATATCCTGTAAATGTCAGTCAGGCCAATTTGTTCACAGCCTCATGATCTTCCCCGTACTCCTGGAGTCACCAGGCCAGCAGCACCTGGGAGGGTTGGCGAGTAGGGAGCTCACCTTCTGAGTACCCCTCAGTCAGCTGTAGGGCCCCCAAAGCAGTTTACATTTTAGTAAGGAGAAAAAAAAGCATAAGAAAGTAGTAAATAAAGAAATTTTAGATACAATGAAATCTGTTAAAAAGTTATGTATTGTCTAAGCAGCCCACACTCTTAACTACAGAGAACGTTCCATGGGAACATACCATACAACTTCCTAATGAAATACATCGCATGACAACAAGAACAGTAGTTGTCTTTGTCTGTTAGTGTTGCTATAAAGGAATACTTGAGGTTGGGGAATTTGCAAAGAAAGGAGGCCTAGTTGGCTCACAGTCTGCAGGCTGTGCGAGAAGCCTGCTGCCGGCATCTACATCTGGTGAGGGCCTCAGGCGGCTTCCGCTCAGCAGAAAGGAAAGGGATGCTGGTGTTCACAGAGGTCACACACGCAAGAGGAAGCAAGAGAGAAAGGCGGAGGCAGCAGGCTCTTTTTAACAACCAGTTCTTGCAGGAACTCGTAGAATGGGAATTGGCTCCCCCATGAAGGAGGGCATTAATCTATTCATGAGGGATTCGCTCTATTGACCAGCCACCTCCCATCAGGCCCTAACTCCAACATTGAGGATCAATTTCAACATGAGGCTTAGAGGGAACAAATGCCCAAACCATAGCAGTTAAATTTCCAATACAAATATCACTAAAATGGTTGTCTCCCCTTAGACAAAACCTCATATTTAGACACCTTCACTGACCACACTCATAGCTCGACTGCAGGGCACTTTTCCTCTGGGATGCAGATTCGGTTCTGGGTATCTCATTACAGTCAAAACCAAGAGGAAGAAGGAATAGAAACGTTGAGTGCTGGAGACTCACTGTATCTTAGAGACTAAACATTGGAAGACCCTCATGGATTGCTTCAACTAACTCATTACACTTTATATTCTATCCAGGTTGGAGACTTGTTGAATGTTTCTTAAGAAAGAAGTGATCCCGATTCTCTGAGATCTCCACAGACAGATGAGAAACCCAGAGGAAACTAGTCTAGACCTGAAGTCAATCCCTTCAACTTCGCCCTGTAGAAACAACCGTCTACCCTAGGAGACATATCAGACACAGACAATAGACAAACTCCTGTTTTCTCATTTGTAATTTGAGAAGAAAGCACTAGTCAACTTAGTAATTCACTGAGAACACCGAATGTTTAGCACTGACACGGTGTTGGAGAGACCACCGTTGCCATGACCATGTTCATGAAGATGAAATATTTCCCACTGCTGGCATCACACTGAATGGAAGAACTCACAAGGCTTCTCACCTTGTAAGATTGTTACAGCAAGTGTTACAGCGGGTGGTCCCGAGGATAAACCGAGCAGCACACAGAGAGTCATAGAATCAAAGTTTATTTCACCAGCGGGCTCAGAGGGGCCTCACCACCAAATTCTGAACACCATCTACCTGATTTTTCCCACTTTTATTAAGTTGGGGTGGTCTGAGGGGTGGAGTACCAGGTGTAGGTTAGTTGATGTGTCCGGTAATAGATTTAGTGTTATGCTGATGCCAGGCAATAGCCTAGTTGATGGGCCAGGAAACAGGTTAATATTATGCTGATGTGGGTATTCTGTCAGTGGTGGGGGTCTCAGGTGCCTGATGCGCCAAGTAACAGATGGGGGTTTCCCTTATCAAGATGGATATGCAAAAACATTTCCTCAGAAGTGAAATTATTAACACATGTGCAAGGTATATGGAGAGAAAAAGAATACTCAACTTGAGGTCTTCCTCTTGACAAGACAATTCACTAAATAAAAGATACAGAGAAAAATGCAAGTTTAAAATAATTAACCAGAAGAAGACAACTATAGATTTTTTTAAAATGCTGATAAGATTTTAATTTGCTCCAAGTTGAAAATAACTATATTGCTGATGTTTTAAGACACATAATGAGCAATTATATCACACATGATAGATTCAGCAGTAAAATATTATCAGTTAACACTGGAACTTGTAGAAGCATAGCACAATGTGAACATGGAATTTGCTGGAATAAACCATCTGCTGAAAAATACTATTCTGCAAATTTAAAAATAAAGTTAAAATGTAATTTGCCTTATTTAATTGATATGTGAAAAAAATGATGAGATATTTTAAAAAGTAGGTGCTACTCTAACTATTTCCTATATTTGACAGTTGTTTATAGTAATGCACAGTAAGGTGCTCCATGAAAGTATTGCTAAATTTTTCATATATAATGTGTATTTAGCTTAAATTATTTGAAATTTCATAATTAAAGTAAATGTACATTTAAATTGTTTGATACAAATTGCAAATATACCTTTATAAAGCTTTCTTTCAGCAATTTACATTCTAAACAATATTATTTGTCATATATATCTTGGTCTTTTCTCTGTAGGTAAGTTTAAATGTTTCTCCTGAAGTTTTGATAATTTTAGTTTATAAAACAAACTGATAACATACAGATGAACAGGAGGAGAAGGCTTGGGAATATTATTATGTGTCTATATGTTTGAGAAGAGGCCTGGCTGGCAAAGGTGGCCGGTCTTACTGTGTACACGAAACCTCCGAGGCAGGAGCCCTCAGAGAGAAAGATGGGGAATGTTTCTTTCAGACCTTTAAAGGTGTCAGACTCTCAATCAGTCTTTCCTATTTAAGACAAGAAAGTGTCTCAGAGAAAGCCTGGATGTGTCAATGCAGAATTTCTCACAGATGCAAATCTACCCTACAAAAGAAAGCTTTTTGGTTATTATTGTATTGCCAGTTCTCTGGATAGCCATCTTGAAATATGTCAAAAAAATATACTTCGGGGTGAAATATTTTGGTTTCTTTTATCTTCATGCCAACAATAAATGGCTATTGTGACTCTTAATCCTTACTCTTTTATAGAGAAAAACACGGATGTGATTTCAAGTGTAGTTGAACATGTTTACATGTTTATTTGACCATATTGCACCTTGCATGCATGCGTGTGCATGTGTGTATGATCTTGCTGTAATCATTCTTTACCTACTTAAGACCTGATGTTCTCACTTAATGATTACTAAAATAAGCACATTAACTGTTAAAATCATAAAATGTATATTTTTCATATATTTTATATAACTATTATATTTTAATAAGTTTAATTATGCCACTCCAATGCATATATTTTAAACTTTAATTATGTAAACTAAAAATAAAACCCTAAGTTGCCCTGCCAAGTGAACAGACCCCCTCTTGGCCAATGAAACCCCAGTAAGACATATGAATTGAGTTCTCAGACATGAAGGGAAGGGAGGTAGGACACACTTCCGTATGTGCCTCCCTTTTGGCATTTAGAGTAATAGCAAACAGGACTTAAGGCCATGCAAACCTTACAAACCCTAAAATCTCACTAAACAGTTTTTTAAAAAATTAACTCAGTATAATGTGACTTACTTTTGTGAACTAAAATAAAACCCTAAGCTGCCCACTAACTGAACGGATCCCCTCTTGGTCAAAGAGGACTCCAGAGAAAACTTAAAACTGAGCTCCTGGCCATGAAGGGAAGGGAGGTTGGACACACCTTAGACAATAGGATACTAAATTATTAACAGGACGTAAGGCCATGCAGGGCAAAGTTTAAATCACCTGCAGGCCATTAATTTGCTTCACAGATCACTTGAGTCTCTATATTGTTGCTTGTCTCTGATTAACTTCCTTATCTTAAAACATTCCAAACCTTTAGACAAACCTTCATTTCTTTAACCGATTATAAATCAAAGAATCTTTGAAGCCACCTAAAACCTAAAAACCCCCAGCTCCAGATGTCCTGACATTTCAGGACAAACCAACACACTCCTAGTATTAACAGGATTTTGTGTATCATTCCTGCCTCCATGAATGTATAAAACCAAACCGTGACCCGGTGACCCTGCAGCCCCAGCACATTTTCTCAGGACCTTTTTAGGCCATGTTCTCTGGGGCAGTTACAAATATTTGGCTCAGAATAAACTTTTTTAAATTAATTTAGTTTTTTATTTTTCAATCCATTCACACTTTCTAACCTGACTCAGGTGTAGCAAGCCACATGCTAGCAAACCCCCTTATCTTAACTTAAGCATTCCTGACTTCAAGTCTTCAGAAAAAGCTTTGTTCCTTTAACCAATTACAAATCAAAGAAATCTCTGAAGCCACCTATGACTTGCAAACAATCCCCTTCCCTTCAAGATGTCCCACCCTTTATGGGCAAACCAACATATACCTTCCATGTATTGATTTATGATTTTACCTGCAGTTATTTTTTCCCTAAAATGTATAGAACCAAACTATAACCCGCCTGCCTTGGGACCACTTACTGCAGATCATTCCTGATCATTCCTATTGGCTCAGAAAAAAAACCTCTTAAATGGATAAGGGAAACCCCCATCTGTTACTTGGCGCATCAGGCACCTGAGACCCCACCACTCAGGGAAGACCCACATCAGCATAATACTAACCTGTTTCCTGGCCCATCAACTAGGCTATTGCCTGGCATCAGCATAACACTAAACCTATTGCCTGGAGCACCAACATAATATTAACCTATTACCTGACACATCAACTAGCCTACACCTGGTACCCCACCCCTCGGACCACCCCGACTTAATAAAAGTGGGAAAAATCAGGTGGATGGTGTTCAGAATTTGGTGGTGAGGCCCTTCTGAGCCCGCTAGCGAATAAACTTTGATTCTCTGACTCTCTGTGTGCTGCTCAGTTTGTCCTCGGGACCACCTGCTGTAACACTTGCTGTAACAAAATTATTGTACAGAGTTTGTTTTTTTTCTGTTAGCCATTCTATCTATATGTCTTTATTATGGTTTCTGTATTTCAACTTATTCTAATAAACTTCTATCTCTACAAAGGATTATATGAACTATTATCTATATTATACTAGTTTTCTGACTTTGTTCATAATTATGTAATTAAATGCAAATTTTTTTAATTTTATAGAGAATCTCATTCTGTTGCCCAGGCTGGAGTGCAGTGGCATGATCATAACTTATTGTAACTTTGAAATCCTGGGCTCAAGGGATCCTCCTGCCTCAGCTTCCCAGAGTTCTGGGAGTTCACGTTACAGGAGTCACACCTTCACCTGGCCCAATTTTAATTTGGATTATTGCTATTATATGAGTTAAGTTTCTAAATTTTTCTTTTATTATAAATTATCACATTATCCCTGCATCACATTGACTAATCTGCCTTTTATATGATCTGCATTGTAAGAACTTGGGAATGATTCATTTGCAAAGATGAAAAATTGAGAAGTAGATATTTAATCATAACATTTATAAACCTAGAATTGAAAAAGAGTATAGGTTGAAAAATTCCTATAGTAAAAGAAAAGGAAAATATTAACTATATAGGGATAATATAAATATCAAAAAACATTTATTTTATTTTATTTTATAATTGCCCTGAAATTTGAGAATACATAGGTATAAGTGTAACCAAGTCCAAGCTCGTACCACTTGCCCCAGGACAGCCAATAAGTCAAGAGACAAGGTGCAGGGGCAACAAAAGCAATTTTTATTCAGAGAGTCAGCAAATCTAAAAGATGACAGACTAATGTCTTTAGAACCATCTCCGGCCTCTTTTTATGTTAAGGGGAGGGAGGTTGCAAGAGATAACCAAGGACTTCAAACATCTGGGCATCAGCGAAGGTCTGAGGAGGTTGTAAAACTTCTTTGCTCTTGGTCAGTTAACTTCGAATGAGTGGGTTAGGTCACAATGTTCCTATAAAGCTTTAACATAGCACTGTTATATAACAGAGGAACGGCCATTCAAGTTGTCTCTTTAATACCACCCCCACTTTTTTGGAAATTAAAACCTGCATCCCTGCCCAGAGCTAGTAATCAGAGGGGTAGGGGAGCATCTTTTGTTCTTTGTACCACAGGAGATGGCTCAACATACAATATTGTCCAGGCGGAGGTCACCAGATTGTCTTGCCCAGGGATGGGGTCGATCAGGACCGTCAACTACAGTGAAACAGTGGTAACCTGAAGCCGAAAGCCCTCCCTTTAAAAGCTCTGTATTTCTGCTTATGGGGAGAACAATGGCACCTTTAAGATGAGAGTCTCCATTCTCCTCATTTGCTGGGAAATTAATAAACTTCTCTTTTCTTTTCTTCCTCAAACCATTTGTCCTCGTTTTCCTGCTGTGGCCTGGGGGAAAAGTACCCAACATTAGGTAACCGTTAATTCCACGCATACTTTCCTCATCTCCCACCCAGTTACTTTTGGGAAAGGGAGAGTTATCACCTTTCTTCTAGAGTAGAACTACAAACTAAATTCTTCCTATAGCTAGCTGCCTACATACAGAGCCAAGCAAAACCTTTTAACCCAAAGGATATTACTGCAGGGGTCAGAGGAAAATGGAGCTAGTCATGCTAAACCTCCCTTCCATTGTTACATAAGCACATGCAATATCTACAACATTGTCCACATATTAGGTCATAAGGAAGTATTGACACATTCTTGAAAAATCTAATATAACAGAAAATACACTTTCTGTTCTTGGTGCAATAAACTTACAAATGGAAGTAGAAAATAAGTGGATAGTGGATGGAAGTAGATGTTTAAAAATAAAGAAAAAAATTGTTTTGCATAACATAATAACTCAATTTATAGCTATAAAACATCAAGAACTGTGACTCTCAACTGGTGGATTTTATCGCCAGGAGACATTTGGCAAAGTCTAGAGATCCATTGGGGTTGTCAAGACTTGAGTGGGTGTGCTGAGATCTAGAGGGTAGAGGTCAGGCTACACATCCAACATTACACAGGGAAACCTCCCGCAGCAAAGAATCAGCTGGTCTTAAAGGAAAATAGTGCCAAGGTTAAGAAACCCTAATCTAGAAAATAAAAACTGTTCAGCTATTTGAAATGCTTGGGAAAACACATCAATGCCCACAGAGGAAAAAAATGTGTAAACATTTTAATTGCTATGTACAGTTACATAAACCATTGTCTATACATGATGTCAACCTTAAATAATTCAAAGGATCTGAACCCTGTTTTAATGAGTTTATTCAATTTAAAGGCTAGAAATGGCCATTCAGGAGACACCTGCTCCAGAGAAAAGGGGTCAGTGTTCCAAGGTGAAAAGTTAAGTTCTTGCTGATATAGGCAGAAAACAAGAAAGTTTACTAAGATTATAACATTTTCTATACAAGGCTGGTTTATGAGTTACAATGATTTAATCAGATGCAGTTTTTTTTGTTTGTTTGTTTGTTTTTTACCATAGGGCTTGTTTTCATTTCCTTGTCCATTTAAAAGAGTATATTTGACATCCCATATAAAGACAACATGATAGCCATGAAGTTTTGTGTTAGAAATGCAAGAGGTATGTTTGTTCATCTATAATGAAGGTCAACAGTAAAGAGGGAAGGTGTCTTCCCCGGTGCCCTTTGGTCATCTACAGTATTTCACGGAACAATGCAGGGAAGGAGGAATGTGGCCAAATGCAGACAAAAGTGGTTTACTCAAGTTCTGACAGCCTGAGGAGGTGGGGGACTAATGTCTCAAACGCCATCTCGTCTCCTCTGCTTACTGCGCAATTTATGGAGGGAAGGGGTTAAGGGGGGGTGACAGACAGCAAGCTTTGTGCACATCATCTCACATGCTCCTGGTTATCAGTAAACAATAGGTCACCTGGTGGATCCTGTGACCAGCAGTCGAGGTTGGACAACTTCAGAGTCTTGATCTGTTTTTCCTCAAGGTCTCTTTCTGCTCTTGTGCTCAGCAGCTGTGTAAGCAAGTGTCAGGTTAATTCTAAACTTTTAAGAAAGAACAAACCCAAAGCACACTGGAAACAAAACGGTTCCCTGTAGCTGGCCCAGTGTTAGAGTCTGAGTGGCCCATCTGTAACTAGAGCAGGAAGGGGCACAGCCGCCTGTCACTGGACTCGGGCGGGAATCACATTCTTTTAAGGCTTAGAATACTTCAGAGTTCCAACAGCTTAAATTTCGAATTACTTATTTTTACAATGATAAGGAATAAACATTAACTATATATTTTCTAGGATCAAGTAAGTGGAGTTTAAAACAAAATCTAAGTTGACCAGAATTCATAAAAGGGAAACAAAGTTATATAATTTAAAAAAATGATTTTAAAATATAAAGAATCAGGTAGGTTTTTTTTTTGTTTGTTTTATGTTTTCTTTGGGGGGGGGTTGGATTTTTGGTTTTGTATGTGTACGGGCCAAGGGAAAACTTACCCTTTGTCTTCTGAAGATTTTCTGAAAATCAACTGATACAAGGCAGATTAAAAGGAAAAATGTCATATAAATTTATTAATGTGCACTGGGGAGAACCACAGAGTGATTACCCCAATCCCCATGAAGTACAGAAGCTTTTTTATTGTCAACTTTAAATAATGAGATTCAGAAAACCTGATTAAGATTAGAGTTTATTCAAGCCAAAAGGTGGAGGATGGCCACCGGAGCATAAATCCAAGCTGCCCTGAATGTATACTTTGATGAGCAGCAGGTACAAGTAGGTTTTTAAGGAAAAAAAGAAGAGCAGTTCCTAAATTGTTTAACAATTTTTACATTAAAATAACTGCAGCCATTGACTGTCTATACATAGTTCTTTGTATCACAAATTCTGGGAATAAGGAGACAGTGGGTTTGGCAGCTAGTCAGGAACAAAATGCCTTTAGACAACCGCCCCAGGTGTGCCCTGTGCTGGGCCAGGTACATTTTGCATACCTTACAGAGCTCTGGCTGCTCTGGGCTATTTTTCTTTTTCAATACCATCTTGAGGTTCCAGAAAGAAGCTTCGAATCATGGAAAGCAGGCTGCGGGAGTGAGAGGAGAGGAAGCCTAGGGAGCAGGGGTGGTCTTCCTACCTAAGTGAAGTGCCACAGGGAGCAGCCCTCGGAAAGCAGACGACAGACGTTTCTTTTAGACGTTGAGCAATGTCAGATTCTCAGCTAAACATCTCTGAATCTGACAAGGGAGAGCCTCAGAGAAAGCCCAGCTGCATCAATGCAGATTCTCTGTGGATGCAAATCTCTCCCATAAAAGACAGCTTTTTAAGTTATTTTTGCATTTCTAGCCTTTTGAATATCTGTCTTGAAATCTTTCAAGGAAATATATTTTGGGGTGAAACATTTTGGTTTCCTTCTGAGGACTGAACTCTGATCTTTTTCTTTTGATCAAAACTCCTTCCTAAGGAGGTCAGCTGAGTCAGGCTGACAAATGGTAAATTCCCACTAAGCAGCTTCTGTTAACCAAATAAAGTGGTGGTTTACTTCCCAACCTGATTCTACTATAGCATTAATGTCACCTAAAAGATAAAAAGCCCCTATCTTAACTCAAGCATTCTAGCAGATGCCTATCTTAAACTTAAAACATTCTCCTGTCTGACCTCCCAGAGTGCTCACACCTTTACCTTAAATTAAGCATATCCTTTCTGGTCTTTAGATAAAGCCTAACTCTCTCAGCCAATTGCCAGCCAAAGAATCTTTAAACCCACCTATAACCTGTAAGCCCCCGCTTTGAGATGCCCCACCTTTTTGGGCCAAACCAATGTATGCCTCTCATGTATTGATTTATGACTTTACCTTTAACCCCTGTCTGTATAAAAATGCATAAAACCGAACTGTAAGCCAGCCACAGCGAGCCCACTGCTCAAGGCCTCTTGGGAGTGGCTCCGGGTCATGGTCCTCAAATTTGGTTCAGAATAAACTTCTTTCAAATATGTCAGGGTTTGGATTTTTTTCCATTCACACTTCATATGGTTACAGAACAGAGAAAAAAAAAATTGCCAATTTTTAACACAACTGTAATTATAAAACCCAACAGATATTGGGAAAAAATGTAGAGTTCAATATCGCTTATAAATATTGATACAAAAATGCCAAATGAAATAAAAAGAATCTCCCAAAGTATCTGAAGCATTAAAATCAGAAATTAAGGCTGGGTGTGGTGGTGGCTCACTCCTGTAATCCTAGCACTCTAGGAGGGAGGCCGAGGTCGGAGGATCCCTTGATCTCAGGAGTTTGAGACCAACCTCTACTAAAAATAGAAAAATTAGCTTGGAGGCACACACCTGTAGTCCCAGCTTCTTGGGAGGCTGAGGCAAGAGGATCACTTGAGCCTGGGGCTTTGAGGTTGCTGTGAGCTACGATGAAGCCACTGCACTCTACCCAGGGTGACAGAGCGAGACTGTGTCTGAAAAAAATAGAAAGAAAGAAATTAGCAAGATTAAAGAAATTTCCACCTTAAGAATGACAGAGTGATTTCACATCAGGTAATTCAATAGTATAAATAATCATATTAATTAGAACAAATAAAAAATAAATGCCTGCCTGCACTAAGCCCACGAATTAGAGCTCCCAGTGGAAAATCTGCATACATGACACCCTGAACCCCAGCGAAGGCTTTAGTCCCCTGGGTCTTCTCTCTTGCTCCCCTTGCGAGAAGAGCTGCCCTCTTCTCTCTCGGATCTGTGTGTACTACAAACTGCTTATTGTATTCCCTGTGTTTCATCATGCCGCCTCGCTTGTATCTCCTCTGACCAACACAGGAGCCCAACTTCCCTCCCAGACAGGGTGTCCCAGACAGGGGCTATCTCTACAGGAACATGCCGGGCACAGGTCATATAAGAGCCACAAAGGCACCTGCCAGCATACACAAGTTTTCTGGGACAGGAACACCTGGTCGTGAGTTGGACACTTAAGCCCCTGCCAGGAGGAAGAACCATCTCCAGAAAGGCGCCCTGTAAACATCCCTGACCCCTCCCTAGAGCTCCGCCGAAGCAGGGCTAGCACTTACAGCCACTCTCCAGACACAGACCTCAAGACCTAATCAGAGGAAAATGAAAAGATGTAAATATTTGTGTTTATCATTCCACTTTACTGATCCAGTAGTGGCATTCTATTTCTCTACACTACATGTTTTCTTAGATTGTTGATATATTTTATTACAGATAAAACTCCATGCCTGGGCTTCTCGTCAGCCTGGTCTCTGCATCAAGTACACAGTGGGCTTCTGCGGGTTCTTTCCTGGTACTGCTGCCTGCCGTTTGCGGTCATGTCCTGACCATCCTCGGGGAATCCCTGTGCTGGAGAACACTGCTCATTATGGGCAGAGGACGACTGCAAGGCTTGATTTCCCAGGACAACCTCACTGTATGGCTATTGTAATACAATTTTCAAATATGTACCATATTGAACAATAAATTATGTGGCTGAGTAAGAGATATGGTCAGGAAGGAGCATTGTCTCACACAGGTTTTCTGCTTGGTGAACTTACATATGTTCTTCTCACCTACCAGTCAATTCTAAGTCCTGTTGTTCCAAGAGCAAACAGCACTTTGAGTATGTATGTTTCACCTCTGATTTTGTCCTTGCTCCGTTAAGCTGAATGCTTAATGAGGTTTCTGTTAGCATTTTCTCTGTTTAATTTCCCATGAAATATCACAGGGCTTCTTAATATGGAATCATGGGTGATTTTCTTAAATCTACACCATATCAAGTTGAAATTACATGCTTATGGAATGTAAAACATACTTTTTAAAATATCAGTAATGATGTATTTCCCCTCATTTTTAGCATATATGGTTGTGAGAGCTATTGTTAACATTTAGTCAATGGGGGACAAAGATAATGTATTTCTAGTCTCATGCTTGGGAAACCAATATGAAAAGAATATTTTTAGTTAAAATATCCAAGCATAATGGAACCTTTAGGATATGATGTGATAGAATAATTTTCTCTAGTTTTGCATATATTATAATTCTATCATTGTTCCATTCTTAGAGAGTACTTTTCCCAAAAGGGATATCTTATCATTCTTTCTGTTGTTATCAGTAAATAAGTGAAATGGAAAACTAGATTCTATGTTTTCATCTGGGACAAGAAAGTAGAATTGAATCTATCCATTAATGAAACTAACAAGTCACTTACACAGATAATCATTATACATTTTGCAGATAATATGGCTCCACTGTCAGAAAAATTATCATTTCTATCTATATGAACATCACCTGTACATGTCTATGTAGAAATCAATGAGAGGTGATTTTTAAAATATTGAATCATATGGTTGACAGTACAGAAAACCTTTATGTTAGAAGTATAGGTGAAATAAATAATGTGTGCTGATAGGGGAGGAGAGAAAATTTAGCAAACTAATGAGTTTAAAATGTCAATTCAAACTTGTTGGTATTCAAATACAAATTGCATTTAGCAAATGTTCTCTGGGGTGACAGTATGTATGTGTCCGTGTTATTCCTATTCACAGATGCACTAAAGGCAAAGATTTCTCAGAGACAGCTGCCCTAATATCGAACTCAAACCATACTGGGCTTAAAAAGAAAAAGTCTAGAAATTACTGAGTATTTCACATATAAGATAAAAGAGAATGCCAGGTATAAAATGATAATCAACAATGGTTGTTAACACAACATATCAAATCAATATTTGAATTAACTTTTGAATTACAAGGACAAATGGATCAAGTCTTGACTCTTTAGTAGATTAATCTTCTTATTATGCTAAGATGTTGTTTCTTCTCTTTTTCCACAAGGAGATTACAAATTTGCAAACCTCAGCTGCTCTCATTTTATGCTCTTGTTAAGCCAGAAGCTTTTCAGTTCATCAATCAATGTCACTAAGTGCTCACTAGTTATATACAGTTTTGTAGTTTAAGCTATTTTACTAACTTCCTAAATTATCACCTTTATTTGTGCTTGTTCTTTTTCACTACCACTTTCTTATTGACCATATAATGAAAATAAAACACCAAAGTTTAATAACATTTAAATTTCAAAGATTAAATTAAACCCAAGTATAAATGAATGTGTGACTTATATTTACATTATTTTGGCATCAATTTGCTATTCTCCCTCATACACATAAATGGAGACTATATCTAAGTCCAGAATTTCAAACATTCAAGGAAAAAGACAGGGTGTTGTCATATTAAAATCAGTGGTAGAGTCCGAGCTGTACTGGGGAGACTGGAGCACAAGCCGGCTGTGCTCAGCGGCCAGCCGGGCAGGACTCAGTGATCCGTCCCACAGGGGGACACCTTCTCCTTCACCGACCCCCACACTCACGCAAGCAGCGAAGCGCCTGAAGTTAGCCAAAGAGGTAACACGGGCAATCTGGCAGTTCGGAGAAGAGACAGGAGCGAAAAGCAATTTGAACTCTCCAGTGCATGGTGAGGGGACTCCTTGGCTGGGGAGTCGGTACACACCAGCAGCTTATGCCTCGCTTTTGAAGGGGCAGAAAAGTGAGACAGATCACTCATTCGGCTGAGGTGTCTGGTGGACTCGAGGGGCCCAGGCTCCGTCAGTGAGGGGGCGGAAGAGGGAGGGAGCTCGATCCTCGGTGGAGCCTCCTGGCAGACCCCAGTGACTCAAGTCCCACAGGTGAGAGGACAGAAGTGGGAGAGAGATTGCTCTCCAGGCAGTGTCCCCTGGTGAGGTCAGGCAGTCCCCCATTCTACCCTGTCACCTCTGTTTTGTGCCTAATGAACAGGACCTGCCCTAGCATGGTGGAATTGGGAAGGACAGCGATTTTCCAACTGTCACTTGGGACAATACCACCTGCACTTTCTTGGGTTCTGAGCTAGGTGCTTCGCTCCAAAACTACAGACTCCACCCCTGGGCAGAGTTGTGAAATAAGCCATTATTCAAGCTGAAACCGGAGGTTGGACTGCTATCTGCTATTGCTTATTTTCCACTGCTGGCCCGTTTTTCACCAAAGGGGCAGATCCCTCCCCTGAAAGGGTTTAATAACAACTTCTCTAGACTGCTACCCAAGCTGAGACCCGTGCCCATCTCCTGGATGCGACATGGTAGACAAGGCCTTCAGCCAAAGGATCAGCCCCCAGTCCTGGAAGCACAGAGTGGTGAGGGAGTTCAATTTTAGGGCTAAGACCCACCTGGGTGGTGGAAGGTCCTTGTATGCAACCAGGCCACTGGTATTTCGTAGGGAAGGGCCTGACTCCTCTTACAAAGGAGCAGAGCAGCCAGGCAGGTTGCTCTCTGTTCTGTTTCCCTCAGTGGCCCTTGGCAGGGCCTCTTCAAGAGCCCGGAGGCTTTTACTTCATACCAGCCAGATAAACCCCATTCGTGGAGGGGTGGAGTAAAAAGAGTTGATGCCCTACTACAGCAAGTTGGTTTGGATCACCTGTTAAAAAGAGAATACAAGGGCTTGCCCTAGGTAGCCAGGCAGTTGCCAAATTACAGGCTTTTGTTCTGAGAAGGAAAATATCAACCAGAATCCCTAGAAATTGCACCAAAAGACACCTTCCACCAGGAGTTGCCCCACATAAGCACTGAAAGATCTCTGAATAACTTTTTAGCAACTCCCCTCTAGCCAAAGATCAAACATCCTTGGAAGTATACTTTCTTAGGCTTGCTGAAACCTGTTGCTTATCTAACTCCAGCTAAAGAGGTAACAGGGCTCAAAAATCCCCTAGGAGAGGCACAAAACTCCCCAAAGGCTGAGATTCCTGTTTACTACATTTAAGGGTTTAGAGCTCATTATGTAGGTATTGGATGGAATAGCTTGATAACTGACCACCCCACACAAACCACAAGCAACAAAAAGAGAGACTAACCTCATAGCTCATCACAGTGCTTCCCATCTCATACTAATAGTTGATAGGGGAGTCACGCTCACAAGAGGGATACAACTCTGTGGAGTCTAAGCAAGGGATCCAATCTCATTAATCTCTATTAAATAATAGTGAAGACAACAGGTCAAAGATAACCCAACAGGCTCAAACTCCTCTAAGACATTACCGGTCCAGAGCACATATCTGCCAAGGATCATTCCTCTGGAATCTCAGAATTTAGTTCATAATCCAGTCCCTGCTCCTCCGGTCCTCAATAAAGCACCCAGATGAGAAAGAACTAGCGAATGATCACAGGAAACATGAAGGAGCAGAGAGAAAAGTCACCTCGAAAAGAAAATACTCATTCTCCATCAACTGACACCAACTTACATGATAGGATTAAACTGATGGAGGAAGAATTCTGAATATGGATTGTTAGAAAACTCAATGGAATTGAAGAGAAAATAGAAACCCAACATAGAGAAACCACAAGAACAATATAGGAAATGAATGAAAAACTCTCCAAAGAAATTGAAATTATACAGAAAAACCAAACAGAAATTCTAGCAATGAAGGAAACAATCAAGGAACTACATAATACAGTGGAAAGCATCAAAAACAGGATGGAACATGCAGAAGAAAAATCTCAGAGCTTGAAGTTTATGGCTATGTCCTAAACAAATCAGAGGAAGAAAGGGAACACAGAAACAAAAGACAAGACCAAAGTTTACAGGAAGTGTGGGATTATGTAAAAAAGCCAAATCTCAGATTGATCTGGATTCCAGAAAGGGAAGAGGAAACTTCACAAGGGCTGAAAAACATATTTCACGGGATACTGGAGGAAAATATGCCAGGCCTGGATAGAAATCTTGATATCCAAATACAGGAAGGACACAGAACTCCTGGGAGACTCAACGCTAAAAGGCAATCATCTTGTCACTTAGGCTGACCAAAGTAAATGTGAAAGAAACAATCCTCCGTGCAGTGAGACAAAAGCAGCAAATGACCTATAAAGGAAAGCCTATCAGACTAATAGCAGACTTCTCATCTGAAACCTTACAAGCCAGGAGGGATTGGGTGCCTGTCCTTAATCTTCTAAAACAAAATAATGCCCAACATAGAATTCTTTATCCAGTAAAATTAAGTTTCATCTACGAGGGAGCAATAAAGTCCTTCTCAGACAAGCAATCACTGAAGGAATTTGCAAAGTCCAATCCAACCCTATAGGAAGTTCTCAGATCTACTTTTCACACTGAACAGGGCAATAGACATTCCTCAAAGTAAAATCTTCAAAGAATTAAAGGCTAGAATTTAAACTGCATGATGGCTCAAGGAGCAAGTCAAAGTAACAGGACTTCACCCAACAATATAAATGGAAATCTCCCTCCAATTTCAATCCTCTCAATAAATATAAATGATTTAAACTGTCCTCTGAAAAGGCATAGACTGGCAGTATGGATAAAAATCCACAAGCCTAGTACCTGCTGTCTACAGGAAACACATCTAACCTACAAAGATGCCTTACAGCTAAAGGTCAAGGGATGGAAAAGTATCATCCAGGCAAATGGAAGTCAAAAAGAAGCAGGAGTAAGCTATACTATTTGCAGATAACATAAGCTTTAAAATATCAAAAGTAAAAAAGGATAAAGACGGCCACTTTATAATGGTGAAAGGGAAGACAAAACAAGAAGATTTAACAATTCTTAATATTTATGCACCCAATACAGGAGCACCCAATTAAATAAAGCACACATTGTATCATCTAAAGAGCATGTTACATAATACTTCCATAGTAGCAGGGGACTTCAGCACTCCACTGAATGAACTGGATAGATCCTCCAAACAGAAAATAAAAAAAGAAACAATGGGCTTAAACAAAGCTCTTGATCAAATAGGTCTGACAGATTTCTACAGAACATTCCACCCAAATAAAGTTGAATTTACATTCTTCTCAGCTGCTCATGGATCCTTCTCCAAAACTGATCACATAATAGGCCACAAATCAGATCTCAAAAAATCAAGAAAATAGAAATTATACCATGTATCTTCTCTGACCATAGTGGTATAAAACTAGAGTTCAATTCGTATAGAAACACTCAACACTTCACAAAGTCATGAAAACTAAACAATCTATTATTGAAGAATTATTGGGTCAAGGAAGAAATTCAGAGGGAAATCAAGAGTTACTTTGAGCAAAATGATAATTGAGATACATCTTACCAAAACCTGTGGGATACAGCTAAATCTTACCTGAGAGGAAAACTAATGGCAATAAATGCTCACATCCAAAAAACAGAAAGATTAGATACTGACAACCTAATAAATAGACTCAAGGAATTGGGAAAAGAAGAGCAAACCAATTACAATCCTAGTAAAAGAAAAGAAATAACTAAGATCAAAGCAGAATTAAATGAAATGGAGAACAAGAGAATTATACATAAGGTCAACAATACCAGAAGCTGGTTTTTGAAAAGATAAACAAAATTGATAGCCCTCTTGCTAGACTGACAAGAACTCAAAGGGAAAGGACTCTAATTAACTCAATAAGAAATGAAAAAGGAGAGGTCACAACAGACACCACAGAAACACAAAACATTATGTTTGACTACTATAATAAACTATATGCCCCAAAACTACATGACGAGGAGGAAATTCACTAATTACTGCAAATATACAACCTCCCTAAGTGTACCCACGAGGTAACAGAATTCCTGAATAGACCAATATCAAGCTCAGAAATTGGAGCAGTAATTAATAACCTCCCCATATGGAAAAGTCCTGGTCAAGATGGCTGCACTTCAGAGTTTTACCAAATATACAAAGATGAACTCATACCTATACTACCGAAATTATTCCACAACACTGAGAAGGATGGTATCCTTCCTAACTCATTCTATGAAGCCAATATCACCTTGATACCATAATCAGGAAAGGATGCAAGAAAAAAAGAAAATTACAGACCAATATCCCTCATGAATATTAGATGCAAAAATCCTCAATACAATTTTAGCCAATAGAATTCAGCAGCACATCAAAAAAAATAATTCACTATGACAAGGTGGACTTTATTCCAGGGATGCAGGTCTGGTTCAACATACAGAAATCTATAAATGCAATACGCCTCATAAATAAAAACAAGAACAAAGATCACATGATTCTCTCAATAGATGCAGAAAAAGCATTTGACAAAGTCCAACACACCTTTATGATAAAAACTCTTAACAAAATAGGCATATGTGGCTCATACCTTAAAATTATCAAGTCCATATATGACAAACCAATGGCCAATATCATACTCAATGGGGAAAAACTGAAACCATTCCCACTTTGATCTGGAACTAGACAAGGAAGCCCACTATTTCCTCTTCTATTCAACATAGTACTCGAAGTTCTAGCTATAGCAATCAGTCAAGAGAAGGGTATTAAGGGCATCCAAGTGGGGAAAGATGAGATCAAACTCTCGCTCTTTGCCAATGATATGATATTATACCTAGAAAATCCCATGGATTCAACTAAGACATTCCTAGAGTTGATAAATTAATTTGGTAAAGTCTTAGGTTACAAAATCAATATACACTAATCAGAGGCATTCATATATGCCAAGAACTGTTAAACCAAAACTCAAATAAAAAATGCAATACATTTTACTATAGCCCCAAAGAAAATTAAATATCTAGGAATATATTTAACGAAAGATACGAAAGACTTATACAAAGAGAACTACGAAACAGTAAAAAAAGAAATTGCAGAAGATGTAAACAAATGAAAAAATCTACCTCGTTCATGGATTGGTAGAATCAATATCATTAAAATGTCAATATTACCTAAAGTCATCTACAGAATTAATGGAATCCTCATCAAAGTACAACCATCATTCTTTACAGATCTAGAAAAAATAATTCTGCACTTTGTATGGAACCAGAAAAAACCTCCTATAGCCAAAGCAATCTTAAGCAAAAAGAACAAACTGGGAGGCATTAGTCTTCCTGACTTCAAGCTGTACTATAAATCAAGAATAATTAAATCAGCCTGGGACTGGCACAAGAACAGAAGCATCGATATTTGGAATAGGACTGAGATTCCAGAGATGAAACCATCAGCATACGGTAACCTAATCTTTGATAAAGCAGACAAAAATATACAATGGGGAAAAGAATCTCTCTTCAATAAATGGTTCTGGGAAAACTGGATAGCTACATGCAGAAGATTGAATCAGGATCCCTACTTCTCACCTCTCACAAAAATCCACTCAACATAGATAACAGACTTAAACCTAAGGCATGAAACCTTAAGAATCCTAGAAGAAGAGGTTGGGAAAACCCTCTCAGACATTGGCCTAGGCAAAGTATTCTTGAAGAAGACTCCCAAAGCAATCACCGGAGCAACAAAAATAAACAAATGGGACTTGGTCAAATTAAAAAGCTTCTGCACAGCCAAGGAAACTATCATTAGAGCAAATAGACAACCTACAGAATGGGAGAAAATATTTGTTCTCTACACTTCCGATAAAGGTCTGATAACAAGAATCTATCTAGAGCTCAAAAGAATTAACAAGAAAAAAATCAAACAACCCCATCAAGAAATGGGCAACAGAAATGAACAGAAACTTTTCTAAAGAAGACAGAATAATGGCCAGCAAACATATTTTTAAATATTCAACATCACTAATCATTAGAGAAATACAAATCAAAACCGCAATGAGATACCACCTAACCCCAGTGAGAATGGCCTGTATCAAGAAATCCCAAAACAACAAATGCTGGTGAGGATGTGGAGAGACAGGAACACTCTTACACTGCTGGTGGGACTGCAAATTAGTGCAACCTTTGTGGAAAAGAATTTGAAGAGATCTCAAAGAGCTAAAAATAGAAATACCATTCAACCCAGCAATAGCATTATTAGGCATCTACCCAAAAGAGCATAAGACATTCTATTATAAAGACATCTGCACCCGAATGTTTATGGCAGCACAATTCACTATTGCAAAGAAGTGGAAACAACCCAAGTGTACGTCGATTCATGAGTGGATTATTAAAATTTGGTATTTGTGTACAATGGAATATTACTCAATTCTAAGAAACAACAGCGAGTTAGCACTGCTTATATTATCCTGGATTGATCTTAACATTATCCAAAGTGAGATGACACAAGATCAGAATAATGGGCTCTATATATACTCGCCATCAAATTGGTACTGACTGATTAACACTATGGTGCTCAAAGGGTGCTGGTGTTCACCAGGGATTCAGGGGTTGTAGGGGTAGTCCCACATCTGAGGGATGTGGTGAACATTGTGGTGGGGAAGGGCATACCTCTAACCCTTGCTAGGGAGAGGCAAAGATATAAAATGTAACCAAAATGTTAAGAAAAAAAGAGAAACAAATGTTTGTCGGGTGTGGGGCAGGTGGGAGGGGGGAGGAGGGGATGGGTATATACATACATGGTGAGTGTGATGCCCATTATCTGGGGGTTGGACACGCTTGAAGCTCTGCCTCGAGGGGGGAGGGGAGAGAATGGCAATGCATGTAACCTTAACGATTGTACCCCATAATATTCTGAAATAAAAAAAATCATATGGAAGAGAAAAAAAAGAATCAGTGGTGAATTATGGTCATCGCTCTCATAATAAGATTAGTGTATGAGCTTCCTATTGCTGCTGTAACAATTACCACTGATTGGTGGTATAAAATAAAGCTTGTAGTTCTGGAGGTCAGGTGTCTGAAGTGGGCCTTACAGGGCTAACATCAAGCTGTTGGCAGGTCTGCATCCCTTCCCTAGGCTGCATGGGAGAATCTGTTTCCTTGGTTTCTACAGGATCCAGATGCTGCCTTCACTCCTTGGAGCATGGCCTTGCTCTTTCATCCTAAGAGCAAGCAACGTTGGGCTATTTCTGGTCCTACCACCTCTGTGGGCGGCTCTCTTCTGCTTCCCTCTTCTACTCAAAAGGAAGCTTGAGACTACACTAGGCACACCATTTAAGATAACCTCGCCTGTCTCAGGGTCATTTGATTAGCAACCTTAATTCCATTTGCAATCTAATTCCCCCATTGCCATGTAACCTAACATATTTATAGATTCTGGGGATTAGGACATGGACATTTCTGGGATGGCCTTATTTTTCTTATCACACTTAAACATAATCTATTTACTTGTAGAATAAAATTTTCGTTATTTTCCTTCCTCCCAGTATTTTATAAAAACATTTTAAGGCCTGGCACGGAGGCTCACACCTGTAATCCTAGCACTCTGGGAGACCGAGGCAGGCAGATTGTTTGGGCTCAGGAGTTTGAGACCAGCCTGAGCAAGAGTGAGACCCCATCTCTACTAAAAATAGAAAGAAATTAGCTGGACAACTAAAAATGTACAGAAAAAATTAGCCGGGCATAGTGGCGCAAGCCTGTAGTCCAGCTATTTGGGAGGCTGAGGCAGGAGGATCACTTGAGCCCAGGAGTTTGAGGTTGCTGTGAGCTAGGCTGATGCTACGGCATTCTAGCCCGGGCAACAGAGTGAGACTCTGTCACAAAATATATATATATATATATATTTCAAAATAACATAAATTGCGATTAAAAAAGAAAAACAGAAAAAGAGGAAGGCAAATGTTAGAAACTCCATAGTTGGTTCTTAGAGAATATTCCCTACTCTTTTTTGACTTGAGAAGAAAGCGTGTTTCCTGTTGATGATTGGTGATATTGTTTATGTTTGCTACATGCTTACTAAGTTTGTGCTTACAGCCAATCCATTTTCAAGGCTTGCATTTTACTTACAAATGCTTTTGTCCCCATCCCTTGTTTCTAGACTTTACACATAGGTAAGTTGTTCACTCTGTCTCTGACTTTCTTCTCTTCGAGCATAGTACCTGCATATCTGCCAAATGGAACACACAAATAACAAACATGAATGTGTCATTCCCCTGATTTAAAATGCTTTTCAGTAAATACCTTCAAGATAAAATCTGGGTTCTTAGGTGCTAGAGAGTCAAGCTTACTCACTTCGTTTCCATCTTCTGCTACAGCCTTCTTTCCACATCACAGCTGTGCAGGCCTTCCATTCTATTTTCATTATCTTCTGTCTGCTCAAACGCAGCCCGTGGGCTGGCCCTGAACCGTCTGCAGCGCCCCGCTCCGGAGCGTGGGTGAGCCTGGGGCTGCCTCCAGAGCCCTTCCAGCCAGACAGACCCTCACGGTCCCAAGGCCCACAGCAAGGTGACACAGGGAGAGCCACACCTCATGGAATTAATAACTTTAAACATGTTAATCAGGCTTTTAAACTGCTAAATAAAAAATGTCACACCCTACTAGAATGACAAAAATAGCTGCATAATATAGAATTGAAACTATGTGCGCAGCTGTACTTCTGTAGCCTCAAATTGCTAAAATATCAGTGACTGTTGTTGTATATCATTATTCACAATGTATGGGCATTCTGCTATGGGCAGGAGATGTTTGGGTGAAGAGTAAAATAAATACATGATTTATACATTTGTATATGTTTCCTTCATGTAATTTATTTCTCCTACTTCTATTATAGCAGAATTACCAATTATGTTATTGTTATCAAGATGTTCACATAATTTGTATTCTATTGAAAGTAATGGTCAAAATAATTAAAAGCATATTCAAAATGTACTAAATTTGAATATATTTTTAAAATACAATATGGAACACTTAAGACATTTTAAATAGGTTTTCAAAGTTATTTTTCTTCTAATATTCAAAATGATTTCTTTATAATAGAAAGGTATAACAAATTGTAGATAACAAATTTTTAAAATTTAAATCAAATGTAAATAGAGCAACATTTTTGTTCATTTTGTTAAATAATTTCATTAGATCTTACTAAATAATTTGTGAAACAACAATGCTCACATTTAATGTCAATGTGGAGAATCATTGGAATATGTCAAGCATTTTACATATAGAATTCCATTTATGCAATTTTAATGATGATATAATCGCTTAATATTCCAAAACACTTCTCTGGCGCTATGTACATATGAGAGTTGTGATGAGCACTCTAATTCCTGAGCAGCCTGAGACCCATGGATTAGAAAATGTAGACAAGCATGAATGAATGTGTACACTACTCATTAATGATCATTCATTATTTAAGAATCTATCACATTTATGTGATTTAGGAAAAAGGACTTAACAAGTTAAATAATGTATCTTTCCTCTTAACTAAACACACCTGCCACTCAGACCTTCCTATACTCACACTGCCCTCTCTAATAAACCTGGCAGAGGTAGGATTTGCTCATAGTAATTGCTTGTTGAGTAGGAGTCCTTGTCAGCATCTATCTCAGTTGACACAGGCACAACACACAAGCTTTGATGACTTTCTTTTTCTTTGGGGACAAAGGGCAAGGGATGTTGGAGAAGCGTGTGCCCGTGGACTGGCGGTGTCGGCCATGCAGTGAATGTTGATGGTATGGATCACACTGAACATGAGATCGTGAGTGACCGCAGTGCTCCTGTGCCATTTTATCACAGTCCTCACATGTTCACGCATTTATTCGTCTGTTTGTTTGTGTGTGTGAGCAGCGGTGATGAGTGAGGCTGTTTCACACACAGAGACCAGAACAGGGACCCTTTTTCCCTGGGCCTAAGAGTTGCACTAACAATTGAAAACTGATAATAAATAAATAAGTAAATAAATAAACCAGAAACAAAAACATTTTTTAAAGAACTTATTTCACACAAAAAACATCATTAAGCACTTTAATATGACATTTTTTGTAAATTGATTATCATTACAACTATATATTATAGGCAGTCTGAATCACTTAACACCAACTATATCAAATTAATATATTTGAAAGTTGTGTTAAGAACCTGCATTTTTAACCAGTTCCTTAATGCAGAAGACAGTTTCAAAAACATGGCCACATGCTGTCGGCAACTTTGAGTGCCAGGTCACACTTGGCTTCCTTTTGCTTAGTGCAGAGCCTGGTGCATAGCATATGCTAAATAAAAGGAGCCTGGGTTGGTAAGAAGCTAGTTTGACTCGATAAACAATCCCTCACTGACAGCTTTCAGACAACATTAGCACTATACTCTTCCATTACGGAAAGAAGAGGTTATATTTGACCGACAAAGAGGAATATCCTGAGACGCAAGTAAGAAGCGGTGGCAATTGGACTCCACAACAACAAAAAAAGACTAAACAGAGTTGTGATGTTTGTCCATAATTGTACTTTAATGAAAAAGTAAAAAAATCACAGAAACAGCAGACAAATTTTCATTTTGTTTCATGACATTTGAGCTAAATGCTAGTTTTAACTAAACTAGTATATATTTTCTTCTAAAAATTACTGTTTCCCTGAAAATAAGACAGGGTCTTATATTTATTTTTCCTCAAGAGGACATCCTAGAGCTTATTTTCAGGGGATGTGTTATTTTTTTTAAGTACAGTACAACAATCTACATTTATTCAAATATAGTTAAGTCGTCTTCTTCTGGAACATCATCATAACTCTCCAAACCCTGAATTCCATCCTGAATTTCTCGCGACTCTATTTCCTTTAGAACTATTGGCGCCAATCTCTCGTGTCGAGCACTAGAGCTCTCATGGGGCAGATGAGAAGGGCGGCTCGTCTTCTTTACTGCTCCAAGACAAAATGCATGGATTGTGCAGATAGGCTGCGTAGCCACGCCCATCACTAGGTCTTATTTTCGGGATGGGGCTTACATTGCACAAATGCTTAGAAATCCTGCTAGGGCTTATTTTATGGGTAGGTCTTATTTTCAGGAAAACACGGTATATAACTTTCTTTTAATGGCTAAATACATGTTGATTATAGAAATAAAATAGCAGAAAGAGAAAAACATTTTCATATGTATGTGTGCATATATATGTATACATACATACATATATGTGTGTGTGTTTGTCCATTTGTGCTGCTATAACAAAATTCCAAAGACTAGGTAATTTATAAACAACAGAATGTATTTCTCACAGTTCTGGAGGCTGGAAAGTTCAAGGTCAAGGAGCCAGCAGGTTCAATGTCCCTTGAGGGTCTGTCCTCACTTCCAAGACAGCACCTTTTCCTGCATCCTTCAGAGGAGACAAAGGCTGTGTCCTCACATGGTGGTGAGGATGAAAGGGGTGAAGTCACCCCCTAAAGCCCTTTTATAAGGTGGCTGACTCCGCTCATGGTGCTGTACCTGCCAGGACTTAATCGCCTTCTAAAGGCTCTGTCTCTTAATACTGTCACATTGGCATTAAGTTTCAACACATGAATTTGGGGGGATATTCAGACCACAGCAACATGATTATCTATTTCCTTCTCTACCTATCAATGTTATAGGAATTTTAATTAAAACTGTTTTTTAATGTATTTAGCGTGCTTAGCAAGAATTTTTTTATTTATTTCCTCATCAAGCACTGCACATTCCAGAATCAGTTTTAACGTATGGAATATTTTTATTCAATTCCACATCCATGAAAGCTTAGTTTACTTCCAATATTTTACAACTTTATGTCTTGTGTATAAATTTTTTCAAATGTTTTTTATTATTTCTTAAGATAAATTCCTAGAAGTGAGAAGGCCTTTTCCAAAGGCACCTTACTTTTGAGGCTTTTGTTAAATGTTCCCAGATTGCCATTGCAAAATATTATACTAATTTACAATCCCATCATCAGTGTAGGAGAATGTTCAGGGCTGTAATTTTTGATGTTTTCATCTTCAAAGTATATTGTAGGTTTTTTTTTTTTTTTTTTTT
>VBSM01002217.1:2259378-2281126 GCA_008086735.1 Cheirogaleus medius
TCATCTTGCTCCACCCCCTTAACTTCAATTATATACAAAAACTTTTCTCCTATTCAGCTATTTCTCTCTAATGTTATTGATGTCACAAATAACAATTTTGTACTTTATGTGTCCAGTAACATAGGTTTATAGTTATCTATCATTTGTCTTTGAAATCTTGGAGGAAAAACTACAAACCAAAATTACAATAAGACTGGCTTTTGTGTTTACCCATGTATTTACCCTTACTGGAGATCTTTATACCTTCATATGACTTTGAGTTACTGTCTAGTGCTCTTTCATTTCAACATTTCGAATACTCTCTTTAGCATTTCTGAAGGGCAACTCTAATGATAATCTCTCCCTGAGCCTTGTTTATCAGGGAATGTATTAATTTCTCTCTCAGTTTTGAAGAATAGTTTTATTGGATATAGAATTCTCAGTTGATTATTTTTTTAAGCACTTTAAATATATGACTCCATTGTTTTCTAGTCTCCAAGGTTTCTGCTGAGAAATCCACTGATAATCTTATTGACGATCCCTTGTGCATGATGAATCACCTTGCTCTTCTCTCTTTCAAGGTTTTCTCCTTGTCTTTCACTTTTAATGGTGTAATTACAATGTGTTTTCATGTGAATCTCTTTGGAGTTTTCCTACTTGGAGTTTGTTGAGCTTCTTGATTTATATTTATCCATGTTATTCTTCAAATTTGGGACAATTTTATCTATTTTTCCTTCAAGTAATCTTTCTGCCCCCTTTTCTGTCTTGCTTCTCATTTGGGACTCCACTTATAGGTCGGTTCATCCACTTGGTGTCTCACAAGTCTCTTAAGCTCTGTTCATTTTCATAATTCTTTTTTCTTTCTGTTTCTCAGACTTGATAATCTGAATTGTCCTATCTTCAAATTTGCTAATTCTTACTTCAGTCTACTCAAATCTACTGTTGAACCCCTCTAGTGAATTTTTAATTTATTGTAATTTTCAGCTCCAGAATTTCTGTTTGGTTACTTTTTATAATTTCTATTTGTTGATATTTGCATTTTATTTGTATACTGCTTTCCTGATTTTTTTTTTAGTTCTGCATTCATATCTTTCCTTAGTTCTTTGAACATACTTAAGACAGTTGTTTTAAAATCTTTGTCTAGTAAGTTTGACGTCCAGTCTTCCTTTGGAATGGTTTTTGTTAATTTATTTTGATCCTCTAGATGAGCCATGTTTTCCTGCTTCTATGTATGCCTTCTAATTTTTATTGCTGTTGTTTACAATTGTGCACTTGGCTATATATGTGGTAACTCTGAAAATCAAGTTCTTCCTCTTCCCAGTTTTATTATTATTTAATGCTGTAGTAGTCTGTTAGTTTAACATTTTTCCAAAGCTCTTTTGGAAACATTATTTTTTGTCATGTGTGAAAACTGAAATCTCTCTTTCTTTAGCTCATGTATATTTAATGTTTTGCCAGATATTTCCTTGAATAGCAAGACCTGGAACAAAGAGAAAATCAAAGAGAGAGAGAGAGAGAGAGAGAGAGAGAGAGAGAGAGAGAGAGAAAGAGAAAACAACCACCTCTACCAGTCTTTGCAGATTAGTTATGTGCTAGGGAATTTTTCAGTACTTATCTTGGCCTGCTCTGAGCCTAGGAATCATCCCAGTTTCAAAGCTAAAGGTCTTCTTAGGACTCTTCATCTTCAAATACACGACTTGCCTGCGATATGGGAAGCTTTCTAAATTTCCCCATATGCATGGCCTCTTTTGAATGGCCAAATTTCTCAAAAATTCCCAGCCCAACTTCTTTTCCAAACCTTAGATGATGCATTGTATATCTCCACTCGTAATGTCTTCCCTTGCGTGTTGGTAGATTTGTCTTCTCTATTGTAGCTTTTATGAACAGTGCCTGCCCCTTTTCTCCCACCTGCATTCTGAGTGAAACAAAGTGAGTACGTGTATCAATCCTTCACATGTCCTCCAAACAGGTTAGAGCAGATATGCATAACACTTTTCAATTAATGTCTACTTTGCTCCCCTTCTTTCCAGGGATCACTGGGAACTGAGTTGTCACCTGCTCAGGACTAAGACCTCCGTTGTGCTCTGGAGGGAGAAAGAAAAGAATGAGTAAAAAAGCCACAAAACATTCATGCCATTTTTAAGATGGCTTTTCTTGATTGAACATTTGGTTAGTTGTTGCAACCCTTTGACTGTTTCCACAGATCCTACAAAGCTGGCCGAGAAAACTGCTGCTTGTTTTGTTTCTGTTTCATTTGTTTTGTTTTTAATTTCTGTGAGAAAACAAGAGCTTGGAGATGACTACTCTGCCATTTTGCTTATTTCACTCAAGTAAAATAATACTTTTAGAAAATCCTATGCTCACAAGAATAGGTAGAACCTTAGAGAAAATAATTGTAATAGATTTATGAAAATTGGAAATCAGATGAATAAGCAATAACTGATTGAGTAGGACCAGCAAATCAGAATTCCCAACAGAGAACAGTAAAATTTGAGAACACATACTCATACAGAAACTCATTTTTCTTTACTCAGAACGCAGGTGGGGAAACAGTGCCAGGCACTACTTGTAAAAGCTGTAATAGCAAACTATTTGCACTGCAGAACCTCAGGAATTGGCAATACCGTAAAGGGTCACAGAAATCAGAACTCCATTTTGATTTTGCTAACACTTTCTGTCTGCTACTGTCTGCATGTCAGAGGAGGCTGCCGGGAGGGTAGGGATGCTCACTCACTTGGGAAATTGGTGAGCATTTAAATCAGTGGTTTACAAATACATGGGCAAGCAGCCAGGCATAACAAAGTCAGTAAGACTTTAACGTTTCCAAATATGAAAGGCCAGGCATAGAGTGGTTATCAGAAGCACCAGCAGGTGTGTAAGGAGTCCACCAGACTAGAACGATGGTCTTTAGTATAGCAACACAGCCACCGGCAGGCTGTGACTCAGCAGCGAGGAAACCAGAGAAATACATACTCATTCAGACCTCTTTCTCCAGCTGACTTTTCATCTATGGCTAGTTCCACTGGCTGACCTACACCAGGAGCCAGGGGGCAAGGCATTCTGTTGGTATAGTCCACAAAGATCAGCCGCCTGGGTCAGAGGTGAGAGAGAGGAAAAGGAAAATAGACGTCCAGTAGCAAGCACATAATAGATCTCAAAATTGTATGAAAAACAATTAGTACCTAAAATAACAGTTACTCTGCTTTGTAAAATCTAGGCTCTAAAGCTTTAATTTGGCTCTCATCTTATCTATTTTATTGTCAAAATAAAACTCTCAATAACTTACTCCAGGGAGAATAACACAGAAAATTAGTAGCTATAGATGTTAATCTAGGGTGTAATGTTCTATGGGACTTTCTGTGCATCAAGAATACAAATGGTCATTTATTTTAATGTTCTCACAGTATGTATTTGCTGTGAACATTCAATAAGGTATGCCTCAGCTGTCTTTACCTTCTAAGGGCATGTTTCTTCCATCACTCATCATCTCTTCTTTGCCATATCAAGTTTTGCATTTGGACAAATAGCAGAAATCACTATCATTCTGCAGTAAATAGAAAGTAATGTGATAAAAGTAGGTATTTTAACTTACACACTGTTACAATTTCTTTCTTTCATAGGACTACATTTTTTATGTCGAAAGCAAAAACAAATTATCTCAACAAAACAGAAAGAAGAAAACAGTTGTTCACTGTTGAGAAATAAATCAGAGCCCAGACTGCCTTTTGTTCAGCCCTGTGTTTTCAGGAACGTCCGCGTAGCCAGGAGCCTTGGAAGACAGAGACAGCGTCTCCCCCAGAGCATGCTTAGCATCAAATATAATGAACTCAACATCTTCTTCCGAAGTGAAGAGGAGGCGCTTGCTTTCTTCCCATTATAAAAGATTGGAGTTGTTTTCTTATACCATCCACTGTGGGTGAAGGTGTCACCTGGTGTTCTTCACGTTACTCGGTGGGACAGGGACTGGGAGAACCAGAGCAGAAGCGATGCTGATGTTCTGGCCATCACTACTGCTATAAGAAAATTTGTTCCCTCTGACACAGAAGTCTGTCTCTTCTAACAGCGCCAATGCAACCGTGGCAAGTTAATTTTGTTAACTTGAAAGTAGGGAAAAGTTTCAGACACTTTCCAGTTCCTGACACTTTTGATGATGAAGCCGGGGCAGTGACAGAGGTCATGCCTTTCTAGGAAAAGGAGGATGAGCACCCAGTGGACTTACTGTTAATATTAATCAGATTTGAAGGAAGTCCATGGGAATAGGTAGCAAACATATTAACCACATTGTGTGCTTAAACTGGGATATAAATGATCTTCCACATTATTGCCTCTTGATAAGGAAGAATTGGAGACGTGGCTGCAGCTACACACAGGGAAAGAGGTTCAAATCAGCTGTCTTCACTTTGTCCTGTTCATTCTTCTCCCAATGGGAGGACTTTATTACCAATCTGGCAGACAGCTTCAGATTTGTCATATTGTAACAATTAGTGCTAAGAATTGCCCTGGGTGGACAGAAAGTTCAGGCTTCTTTCAGGCAACAGTATCAGAGAAGCAAATCACATTGAACATGAAAAAAAAAAAGGGTATTGGCCATGGACAGAAATCAGGCAAATTGTTAGAACCTTTGTTCTCCATGGGTTCACTTGGGAGATGAAGGGGCGGGGCGTAATGCTTGCTGTGGATCCATGGTAACCAGTGGACCTTCCTTAGCACCGCCATTCAGATGAGACAGCAAGAAGTCTGCGCATCTTGTTGTTTTTGCAGTGGGTCCTGGCTGCTGTAAGAGAAATTTGGATCTCTCAGTAAGATTTCCCCGACACAGACACACTGCCCCTGTAAACCATAGATGAAGCACCCACTAGTCACTAGTGTTCAGGCTCTTAGGGCCCCGGGCTGGGCGCACCCTCACATTCTGGGCGAGCCCTAGGTGGTACATTACGTTAGAAAGAACCTCAAGCTGAGTGTCAGAGGAGTAGGTGTGGTTGTTGGAAAGAGGGTAGGATTCTTTCTAGGCAGAACCTAAATTCAGAATAGTAAAAGAGTTGAATGAATGAAGAGACCTGTGAATAGGTCTTCACCATTTTGGTTTCAATTTCTGATTTTCATGTAGAAGGAGAGCAGATGTTGGCTCTTTCACTCCCTTTTCTGAGAGGATTGCAGCGCTACTTCTGCCACTTAGTGACTCCCTTTACAATGGCTTGGTTTCTGGATTTTAGGTGTTTTTGTTTTATCCTTAAATGGGAGTACTTGTCTAACTCAAAATGCCATGTGAGACCTAAAAGATATATATGTGATTTAAAGTATAAAATTGTGTATTTGGTCACAAAATGTTTTTTACAAATATCAGCTTATTAAATGCTGCTGAGGCACTAAACCACATGAGCTTTTTCCAAACCTTAAACTCTTCATATCATCTATATTATTTTTATTGTATGCTAACTTTATTAAAATAAAAGAAGGCTTTTTGCAAAGACACATCTAATAGAAGCATGTAGAAAATAAGGACATGGTGTCAATGTCATTGTGAGATTTTAATGCACATTTAGCTCTGAGCTCCCTGCAGTTGAAGATGGAAAGGGAAGTAAAAAGACAGTTTGAAATTCCGCACTCCATCTGCGCTTCAACTTAAAGTCCGTTTTACTGTTTACAGATTTCACACTTTTACCCTTCGAAGGCATTTTGATCTCGGTAGAGAGTCAGAGACAACAGAAATGGCATGTAATTTGAACTTGTCCTGACAGGTTTGGGTCCTGGTTCTGACCTCACAGACTACCTAAATGTCACCGTGGCTCAGCTCCGTTCCTAGAAAAGAGCCATACAGCAAGTTTAAATAACCGTTTAAGCATTACCCTAAATAGCATGTGAATAATAGCTAACAGTGGAAGGCTTGTGAATATTTATTGATTATGACATCAGGGACTGTGCCAGGCATCGATCACATCTTATGAGATCAGCACAGCATTTCCCCAGTTATATAGTTTAATAGTTTCAATGACTCTCCTGCAATCGGAAAACCTTTCATGGGGACATTTTGGATTTGAGTTCCAGATCTCTCAGTTCTCCAAGTGCTCCCTCACACTGCCTCTCACATAGTATTTGACACAGGTGTTTGAGAAGTAATGTCTTCATCTCCTTCCTATTTTATAAGATGCTCTAAGATTTAACTCTGAAATATGTCAGATCAGAAGGAAGTTATGTTATGCTGCTTTGTCAAAGAACTATTTGAACAGAAAAATAAAATATTGTACCCAAGTCTGCAAAGGTGTCTGATTTTTTTAATTTCTCTTAACAAAAGTATCATTTTTGCTGTATAATACCCATATACATGGGACCAATAACCACTGTCCATTCAGAAGGTATTTATATCTCCTGAGAAACTAATAATCTTCCATACAATGAAGAACACTGAATAATACTGATGGTTTCCTCTATAATTACCTATTAATCCTAAGTAAAATTAACTTATAAATTGAGAAAAGCCATGGACTTCATGTGAAACATGCCTTGAATTAAGAAATATCTCTTTGAATTGAAAACAGTTCTCTCTTTAAGTCTGTGTGTATGTGTGTGTGTGTATGTGTGTGTGTGTGTGTGTGTGTGCCTGTGTCAATTTAATGAACTGAAAAAATGTTCATACCCCAGACATGTTTCCCTGATAGTATTACAGGTCCTCTGTTGGTGTATTTGTTATTAATTGGCATATAGGTTATCTTCTTGTAAGCAAAGGTTTTAAAGCACTGCCACTAACACTTGGCATGTTGACATGAGCACATGACATGCATTGAAATGTCCAATATCAGGGAAATGTGCACAAAAGTCTTAAAGAGATCACATATAAGAAGATTTTTATTTTGTGAGTTTGAGAAGAGAAGAACATTATGGACAGACATTTCAAAGACTAATGAGTTAAGGAGTCTCTAAGACAAGGTGACAGAGAAGCTGAGCAATGGTGCTGTAGCCTGTACTTCAAAACAAAGCCTACTGTCCAGTGAGGTGAGTGGGGTGACTTTGGTGGGGCCCACCAGGTAATGTGGAGATTGAATTCTCCATCCCCTGCACCCGCACACGCACATGCACACACACACACTCACACACACACACACACACACACACACACAGGTGACCAAACTGACTTTGTTGATGCTTCTGGAGACTAGCCATGGGTTCCTTGCACAGCTCTGCAGCTGAGAACAGTACAATAAGGGATTTTTCATAGATCACCTTCTATTCTTTCAACATCAGTGGTACATACAATCCTGTGAAATTCTAATGCCAATTTCTCTCCCAATTCTGAAAGTGTCCAGAATTATTAATTTCTTCCAAAAAAGGAAGTTATTGAAAAATTATTGAGTAATATGAGATATTCTCCACTTCTTTTTAATTCCATATATATAAAATATATATATATCCTCATCCTTTGGTAAATGCACTTAAAGATTAGTAATAAAGGGAATACACAAATAAGATGAATAAGATGAAATTTTTAAGGTGTAGTGTTTTGTATAGGGGGAATGCATTCAAGAAAAGAATAACAATTTTACACATCCGCCGCTTTTTTTTGAAGACAGAGTCTTACTTTGTTGCCAGGGCTAGAATGCAGTGGTGCCATCATAGCTCACTGTAACCTCAAACTGCTGGGCTCAATTGATCCTCCTGCCTCAGCCTCCTGAGTAGCTGGGACTGCAGGCATATGCCAACACCACATCTGGCAAATTTTTAAAATATTTTTTATAGAGGCAAGGTCTTACTGTGTTGCTCAGGTTGGTCTCGAACTCCTGGCCTCAAGTGATCCTCCCACCTTGGCCTCCCAAAGTGCTAGGATTACAGGTGTGATCCATCATACCTGGACAGTTACACCACTTTTTGATCCATGATGCTCACATCACTGACTTATTATCTCTCCTGTGTCCTCTGATACCAGACTAAAACCAACAAAGGCGCTGCTTCGCCTGCCACTGAGAAGTCACACCCATTAACAGTGCCTGTTTGGATAAGGAAAAATTCCCCATTACCTATCCTGAATAATCTCAATTTCAAAAATTGTGTGAGAAACTCTACTGGGAAAACAAGGAAAGACTTTCACTTTTAACATTGTTGGTCTCAAAGTATAATCTAAGTAAATAATCAGATAAGCACACAAATATGTGTTTGAAATTTCTAAATGAAAAATGATAATTAGAAAAAGTGAAATACCAAACAAGCACAAAATATGATTATATGTGGCTATACTTATCACAGGAAATATGTCAACAATATATTGAAAAGTAAGAAAGGTAAAATTATTATGTTTGGGGTCTTTATAATTATTAAAATTGTATATGTATATATAATTTATATAAATATATGCATAATGCTAGAGACTGAAAAGATAGTCATCAAAATGCTAACTCTTGGTAATGAAATTATGGGTGTTTTTAAAAGTTTCTTCTCTATATATTCATGTACTACTAGAATAATAATGAAAATTATTATTTTCATATCAAAAGCATGAGAACTATTTTCATTTATCAAAGACAAAAATGAAATTTAGAAAAAATTAAAAATTAAGTAAAGAAAATAGATATAAAGCATACCATTGAGCATAAAAAGTACGATCTATATAATCTAAGACATCAAAATCTTTTCTCAGGTTGAATTGATTTCCACAGATATTTATGGCATTTCTATGGTGTTTTTAGTAATATCTGAAGCACTAGTAGGGAGGATGAACTGAAATTGTGTATTGTAACAGGCTTTCTGATACCTAAACTTGGAGAAATGCAGGCCATTGTCCTCTTCTCTACCCCCATCAGGGATCCTGAAAGTCTCTGTGAGCATGAGCAGCCTCCCCACACCGCCCCGCCCCAGGAGGAGCACCAACTCAGGCCGCCCCATCCTGTTACCTCTAGGGAGAAACTCTTCCCTAACCGCCCCTAAGAATCTTTGCCTGAACGTGGCGTCATATTGCCCACAACTTCAGATATATCCAAGAACTCAGAGGGTCATGAGCACAAACACATGGAACAGGAACTCACAGGCAGGTTACGAAAGGACAAGCGGCCTTCTGGAGTAGCAGGAGCATGCTGCAGATGCAAGCTGCAAAAGAAAGATTGCATACGTTATGCAAGTTAAATCACCATCATGGGCCATTCTCCACAGGATAGAGAGCAACACTCTCTTTAGGTGAAATTTGAGAGGGAAAAAACCTACCAATATTTAAATCAAATGGATAATTATTAAATAAACATTTTAAGGATTATCACTTTCTAATTATACTCAGGCCCCTACCTGCATCTTTCAGGTAGATTCAGCTAGTCCTAATCAAAGAATAAGTAAAAGACTAAGGGAATATATAACCAGTACAAGAAAAGAGTAGAGTCATGTTCATAATCATCTGGCCTGACTAGGAGACAGCTCACAGATCAGCTCCGGGGCCTGCGGGGATGTTGAGCAGGGCTGCTGGGCAGGGTGGCGCCATCAGCCACACTTCCCCTCCCCACACATGCACACGCTGTAGTCACAGGTGCTCCACCAGGGAGAACCTGGCCCCCTTGACAGTACACTTGGGGCTAAAATTTGCCTCCATTACCATATTTTGGCTCAAATGGAGGATTGAAAAATGTGGGAAACCCTCCCAACGTTAGAAATTTAGAGGAAATTTCAATGTTGTGGAGAAATGTCAAATTCATTCCTTGGTTTTAAATGATCAGAATGATGAGAAACTAGAATTTTGACAATTCATTCTAGATAAGTTAAATATATATATATAATATATATCTAAATATTGTATGTGTATATGCATATATAATACACACAATATCTAAATTACAGAAGGAAGTCTTGTTTTTAAATACTCAATGCTTAATATAATGATATTTTGGATTTATCTAGTATTTTAATATGCTTATTTAGGTAGCCTAATGAAACATCTTTAGAAAACTCTTACCTGTGGTGCACATTCGTACTTCAATATTATATTCACATTTCACATGTACGAATTAGCGCAGGAGCAAGAATCATAGATTAGAATGTCAATGAGGTTAGTGATGATATCCTATATAATACATTGTCTCTACTAATATTTTAATTACTTATGTAAAATAAATCTCTGAGATATGCTCAGTAGCATAGGTGATCCTGCAGCTTTAGTGTATATAAGAATCAACAAGTTAGCATGTTCAAATACTGTTTTATGGGCTCCACTATCTGAGGTTTTGAATTTGTGAATCTAGAAAAAGACACAGAAATCTGCAGTTGCAGCAATACCCCAATGTAATTCTAAAGCAGCAATTCAGAAACAAAGTTTGAAAAGTGTTGCTCTACATATTGGTATGTGCATCCTTTCTTGAATGTATGCACAAAGAAACTTTTGTTAAAATGGTATACAAAGTAGCATTTTCTTTCTTCATCAATTGTTTCTTTTCTTCTATTTCTTTTTTCTTTTGTGTCTTTTTTTAGCACATATTATAAACAAAACATTGTGTGCAAGACTGCAAGGAATACAAGGAAAGGGGGCTGATGACTTAGTCACTCAGATAAATACTGTGTAATTCTTATATTACTGCATACTCTAAAATTTTATAGGTAAAATGTGTTATGAAATTAATGTCATGAAAGCTTAGAGATTGGTTAATTCCATTTGATTAAGATAGAATGTCACCATGGAAGAAAGAATACCTGAGGAAGACATTCAGGGAGGTTAGACAAAGTTTTGTTGACAAGGAAAGAAAATGAAGAAGAATACAGACATTGGAATTTTAGAATGGGTGTGGAAATGTAAGATAGTTCATTATTTCTACGTTATATTTGGATAGCAGGCATAAATGTGATTTGTGACCAGAATCTGAAGAACTCCCAATACAATATTCAAGAATGTAGATTTAATAGTTTAAAAATGTGGAAATATTAGATATTTCATAGGACAGTAACAGATTTGATGTGTTTTAGAAGGAGATTTATCTCAGGCAAGGGTGAGGTGGATGAGAAAATGGAAAGGCTGGAGGTCACAGGAAGAAAAGGGTTCATGGTGGCAGTAAGTAGAGGATACACAAGGACAATGAACATTGGGATTCAATTCTGAAGTAGAGTGAGAGGCACCTTGCAACTGGTCAAGTGTGGAAAACATGAAAATTTGAGAGTTACCATATATTCTGGAGTTTGTATGATGAGGTTTAGAAAAGATATGCATGCCATTAATGGAGAGTGTTAAAGGCAAGTTTGAGGCATGATGACAGAAGCCATAGGGCATATTGCATTTTGGCCACACACATTTCATCATGCTCTTGTGTCTCCATCGTGTGCAAGTAATCCCCTCATTATCCCAGACCCAAGCCAAGGATCTTCCCATTTCTGGAGCCTCTTTTTATTGTTGTACTCCTTGATCACAAGGCTGGGGATCAATGTAATCAACAGAGCTGAAATGAACTTCATGACAAACTTTATCGAAGAGGATACCATGCTATGTATCTTGAGGATTCATATATCCTCACAATCACCATATGTAATATTTGCCTCTTATGTTTTCAAAATTTGACAAGAGAGAGAACTATTTTGCATCTCTTACAAGTAGTTTCTCTATCTTAATTAGAAAAACACAAGTTAAAGAGTAAAAGAATGCTGCTAAATTTCCTTTTTCTGAAAAGTAGAAAGATGGCTACAAAGATTTTTTTCATTTTTGATTTTTTATATTATGTGAATTTGATGCCAATATTCAATAAAGCACCCCCTGGTGCTTGCGATATGAAAATGCGATTGTTATTGAACATTAAACAAAGGGATGCTGGTAATTTTATGACAATTATGTTTTAGCTTTCCATACCAAAACAATGGTTATCAAATCTCACGCTTGAAAACTTTAGCTGATTGTCATAGGGAGAAACATCTTGCCACCAAGTGTATAATTATAGAAGAACATTAATGGGATATTTCACCTTCTTTTGAAGGGTGAGGCTAAGTCATCATAGCCGATAAAATGTAGCAATGGGCTGATGAGCTGATGTAGCTCATCAAATCTTGTGCTCAGATATATTTGCCATTATATTTCATTTAAATACCATGTATTATAATTCAGTTACATTCCATATTTCAGGAAATGAGCTTGATACTCCCATCTGCCACAGAGAATATAGGTCTTGTGAGAATAGAAAAGACAGCTACTCTGTGTGTCATTTAGTATCTCCTTGGAGCGAGACTTGCTCTCATTCATAAAGGACTCTACAAAATTTCTGCTCTCATTATTTTTGCTCACTCTCATATATCTTGATGCCCTCTCACTGGAGAAGAGGGGCATCTAGTCTCCAAAAAGTGGATCAAGGCCTGCATAGACAATTAATAGGTATGTGAAAGTTGTGCAGGAATTAATACCATGCCATCTGGAGGTTACCACAGAATTTATTCTCATACTATACCTAAAAATCAATCATGTAAGAAAACACTTCCCATGTTTAGTACTGCATTTTCACATTCCTGTGAGCTTTTTGTACATAATTGTGATAATGAAGTATGAACATTGACACCATACCTGAACAGGAATCTTTGTGTTAATTTTTTATTTCCTTTGAGATAGAGTCTCTCTCTGAGGTGCTTGCCTCCATGCCCAGATAATTTTTTCTATTTTTGGTGGTCTTGCTCTGGCTCAGGCTGGTCTAGAATTCCTGGTCTCAAGTGATCCTCCTTCCTCAGCCTCGCAGAATGGTTGGATTACAGGTGTGATCCACCATGTCCAGCCTTGTGTTAAATTTTAAAGATGTTTTTGCCATATAAGATTTTAATTTGTGGCTAAAAAGATTGATTGCATAATGCATGTTAAGTCTCAGGCTTTAAAAAAAAACCAAAGGCATAGCAATGCACAAAACACATCTATTCTTACTGTACTAGTGTTTGAAATGTACAATGGAACACAGACACATGATGAAAACCTTTGGAACTCATTAGTATATAAACTAAAATGCTGAGACTCCTCCATGGTTCTTTGCTTTTCTTCTATAAGCTAATTATTTATGGCTAGACTATCTCAAGTAAAAGCAGATCAGAAGGGATCAGTGAATTGGTATTAACAGTCATTGGAAATAGCAGCTTTTACCCCATGTCCCTTAGAATGAAATGACCATATCTAGCCAACAATCATTATTTTCTTGGTCTAAGCAGTAGGGGATAATTATTAGGCAGCATAAAGAAATTGGACACACCTGAGTTCTAACTGTAGCTAAAGAATTAAGAGATCTAATATGAATAAAGATTATTATAGCTACCATTTAAGGATTTGCAATATAACATTCATTCACTTTACACATGTTAACTCATTTAATGAAATAATCCTATGGGTACCTATTATTTTCTCCCATTCTATAAGACAGAAGCCGAGGCTCAGGGAGGGTTAGGAATTTGCTGAAGTTCACTCCGTATGTGGCTGCAGGAGGATTTAACAAATCTGTCTAAATCACTGTCGTGATGATAAATTACTAACAAAAAACTCTTAAAAATAAAAAAAAGTTGACCTTACTTGTAGGTTTTGCCAATTTCCAAGGGTAAATACTCCTGTTGTGGTCAATTTCAAGCTTCCAAAGAGACATCATTGAGTACAGAATAAGGTAGAATTGCAAAAAATCAGCTCTTACAAACTAGTTTGAGCCAGTCCCAGCTCACTATTGAACTATGACTTCAAAATTTATAATTTCTACCATAGATGATACTACAAATCACAAATGAAACAACAACAAGAAGAAAGAAACTAGCAAAGAAAAAAGTAATCTTAGGCAGGGTTCTGTTGTTTCTCCTATCATCAATCACTTAGAATACTTCCTGCTCAGACTTTACTCAACCTGAAGGTCTTGTTGTATGAGATGAAGGGACTTTACAATAGAATTGATTATGTGTAATAAAGCTGTGGTTGACAATCCTTAAAAATTAATGTATAGGAAAAACATGTCTATTTATTCGAAATCAACACATATGGAGGATAGAAAAGTTGGTGAGAAAAAAAGAATAAAGGTTTGAAAAACTCTAAAGGAGTTATCAATGATTAAGATATAAATGTATATCAGAACATCACACTGTACACCTTGAGTATATAGAATTTTTATTTGTCAGTGATATCTCAACAAAGCTGGAAAAAATGTTTAAGAATCAGGAAGGAAAAGGTGATTGTAACTGACTGCCTACTATTTATTGTTGATCCTTTTTTATTAGGTGCATTATTAAATTATCACAATAATATTCAAGGTATATAGTATCATGATGATGATTTTATAGATAAGCAAAATGAGACTTAAGGCTAGAGAGGTAGAAAGGTAGCAGAAACCCTTTTCATCTAAGGTTTGCCTTCATCCTCTGCACTTTCAACTGTATCCTCTAAAAAGGAAAAAATCTTGTGAGTTCGTGTCCACACTCCACATATTCCCATCTATGTACTCCCTGTGTGTATTGTCTGTCTTTTACATCATGTTGTATCTGGTCTCAAGATTTATATAAGATAATCTCTGTTCTTTCCTGTGTCATAGGATTCTTCTATTTCCAATTAACTTAGACGAATGAAAAGTACATGTAGAGAATGTTCAGTTATATTTAGTAAATGATTGTCGTTCTTCACTCTGATCTTTATTCTCTCACAGTCTTAAAAGAAATCCTTTTTAATCTGTCCAATTACAAATTTCTATTTTCATAAAATCATACTGTACTCTAGCATCTGTAACAGCATGCCCTCATTTGTCCAATGAAATATTGTTCTCCCTGTTGAATGTAAGCATATAAATGCAGCTTAACTTCAATACTTTTTCTTCTTTTTCCTTCTCTCCATCCTTCCCTGCCCCCCACACACACCTTAGAGCCTGCAAATATGTATAGAATATGCACTAAATAAATGGTTGTCACCTGGTTGATATGTTAGTGATTAAATATTGAAAAGAGGGATGGAAAAGTGTTAAAATGCAGCATAATTTAATGGAATCATAGAATATGCTTTGGCAGGAAAAATGGAGAATGTCTATTTTAAACTTTTTGTTGAATATTGAAGAAACTGAGAACAGAGAAAGCCTTATTCTTCTTGACACAAATTAATTTTAGGAATATGTATCAGAGGATCAAAGATTTTAAGCACAGGATTTTTTAAAGGAATTAAGCAAATACCTACAATTGTGAAAGAAACATTTTTCTGAGGTCACATGTCTGAGGATAAAATGAGGTCACAATCTAATATCTGAAACATATTGGGGCTTTATTATATGCCATACACAGGGTGAGCACCTTCCATGAGCCGCTATTTTAGAGTAGGTCTGCAGGTAACAAATTCTCTAAGTTTTCTTTGACCTGAGACTATCTTGATTTCCTTTTCACTCCTTATGCACATGAAGGTTTTTTAAAGCCCTGAAACAGCCCTGCGTGGTGGACCACTATCATCCTTACTTTTAGATGCAGAAGCCGAAGCTTAGAGAGGTGCCCAAGTCCCCAGTGGTTACCCGTATCACACCTGGCAGAGCAGGTATATGAATTCACATCCGACCCCCAACCTCATTATCTTGAGCACTATGTCAAGTATTTGTTTGCTTCAACCATCTTTGTATGACTTTCAGCCTCAAGAAAATTCATGCTAGATATTTCCAAGGGGCACGGGGAGGCCTCCTGCGCCCCTGTGTGCGCTGGTCTCCGTCTGGGGCTTACCACAGTGCTCTCGGGATGTCTCTTTCCAAAGCCAGCGCCAACAGCACAGTGTTCGCTACGCCTCGGCGCGCACTGAACGAGGTTCTCTAACTCAGACGTCTGCCGGAACACCGCGGACGGAAGTACCCTGCCCTTCCTGAGGGCACTGCCGCCCGGGTCCTCGTCGCCTAAGGGCGATGAGAAGTTTGCCTCTGGGCCAAAACATGCGTGTTAGCTCTCAGGCCCGACCACAGGCAGGTGCAGGCTCTGCCAGGCAGGCCCCACGGTGGGGAGATGACACCCACAGCCGGCGGTGTGCGAGTCACTGCGTCAGCGTTTCTGAGGGATCTGCAGTCAGGGACGCGAACACGCGTTCGCCTTGCTCGCCCAGGACTTCCACCCACCGGCCTCCCCCGCGCGCCGTGGCTGCGCATTTTCTCCGCTCTGACTCAGTACTGGGCCTCCTGGGGCTCCTCCCCTCCCCTTCCTCCTGGGTCCTTCGGTCAGGCCTTCCCTCTGGAGTGAGGTGATCTCCCCCTGTGCTACCTGTCACCTGCCCCCAGCCAGGTGCTCTGCCTTGGAGAACCGCCGAGACCCTAAGGCGCCGGCGCTTCTCTCCCGGCCTGCCTGGCAAATGAGGCTACCCTGTGGCTTCCAGCTTGGCTTCTGCTGATTGACCACCTGGACACCTGATTGCTGGACAGTTGGCACCACTGACACCACCTACCTGGGCTGAGGCTGTCAGCTGGTGTCTAGGCCCAGGGCATTGCCCTCTATCATCCTCAAAGTTTCTGATGTGAATGCTTTTGAAAGCTGAGCTCAAGGTCCCATCACAGTTCGGGGGAAGCTCCTTCTGTTCTGACCAACTTTCAGCGGCACCTCTCACCCTAGACTCTGAGGACTCGCGGCCGGCGCCGAGGCCCATCTACTGGGACACAGCAGTTGTGTGCTCTGAACCGTCCCTTTGCACCTGGCTTTTTTTTCCTTTTCTTTCTTTCTCTCCCCTTGAATTTATGTATGTCTTTAACATTTTCTTCCCTTTGGAAAAGTTTTGGCCAGAGTTGAAAGGATATGCCCAGTAATCCTCTGGTTTATTTGGGTTCACCAACTCTCTGGTTAGGTTCAGCCATGCCTAAATCCAGGGAAACATCCCTGGTGAAAACTTGGATCCCTACTACATTACTTAATCACAGAATAATATGTTCTTATATAGTATTACCATTTTTAAAGCTCTTTCATATTATTTTCTAATTTAAGCCTTACAGCAATGCTACAAAGGAGATAGGAAAATATTATTTCTTATATAGCAGATTATGGAAACCAAGCTCAATGCTATTTAGCCCCTTGCTTATGGCCTTATATTTTGTTAATGATGGAACATGAGTTTGAATTCAGTTCTTCCATTTGTATTCAACTAAGCTATGCCATGCTGTCATCAAAATACATAATTTCCCAAACTGAAATGAGCGGCAGAGTTGATGTTTTTTAAATGATAGGTTTGAAAAGTATGAGTTAGCAGGAAAGACTGTGTAAAGTAGTGTATCTGGTTTCTCCATTGAGACCCTGTGCAGAGCGCCAGGGAGAGTTGCACAGCAAGTAGAAGATATGAATTCATTTTCTAAAAAAAAAGAAATTCCGAAAGTAAAAATTAAGTGAAAGCAAACTTTAGAAACCTACACCAGTTGCACCTGTGTTAATGATCTTTGAATGATGATTCCAGGAAATAGATGGTGAGTAACCAGGCAGCTAAGCATTCACATTTAAATAATAAGAAATAATTTTTATTTTTGCAATTTTTCTTTTTTTCACAACTCGTGTACCACTTACATGAAGTGTAAGTTAATAGATGTTATGAACGTACTAGCATGTCTTTCCTGAGATAAGTCTTAGCAACTTCCTCTGATATTTCTTGGTCTATTTAAAATTTCAATATATCATTTTCAGTAATTGACATTAAATCGAATCACTGTTTCATTACTCTGAATATAATAAAAACACAAAGAGGACATCATGAAATGGAATCACACATAATCAGCTTTAGCTTTAAAATGTCTACAATTTACCTTGCAAGTATATTTTAAAAGTATGTTCAATAAAACACATTATCAAGAATGGTGGGCCACATGGGGGTCTTTATATTTCGTATCTTTAAGGATAAATATTTTATAAGTCTCCTTAATAAAGCACTCATTTTTAATCATTAATTGTCCTTCCTCCCGGTATGTTAAATTATGTTTTAGACCACTGATCATTAAAAAAATTGTTAGCAATAGCAACTCACAAAATGAATTAGAATAAATATTTCTAGCATCTGCTCTTTTTTCCTCCTTATTTCTCTTATACAAAGCTATGCATATGATCCGTTTAAATTATTACATAGGAAAAACACAAGTCTTGAAGAGGACAAAGCATCTGGTGCTGTTATTCTGGTGACTGTTGAAATAGATTTAACTAAATAGACTATCTCTAGTCTTCAGGGAGTCAACTTGTTAAGTGGTTCTAAGTAACAAAAGGTAAATTATTTAAACATTATATCACTGCCCACATTATGGCATAGCTGAAATTTTTGTTTTTCACTTTTTAGTTTGGTATATTACAGACCTGAAAAACAAGATTTTACTCATTAGCTTTTATGTTCAACTTAACAGAGAATATTATTAGAGTCATTCATTTATTTTTTTAATCATTTAGTTTAGATATTAATACCTCCTATAGTTCGAATTGAGTTCTAGGTACTAAAAATAGAGTGGTAAATAAGTCAGTTTTGTCCTCACCAAGCTCAAAACCAAAAGAGGAATAATGCTGAGGAAATCTGAAATTTTGTGTTACATTATAGCAGTTCAAATAAATGCATTCAAAGTGCACTCTGGCATCTAATTTAGTCTACATAACAGGTCAGGAAAAAGATCACAAAGGAAGCAGCACTTAGGGTCTATCTTGAAACTACAGTCGTGGGCTGGCTGCCTGTCTTTGTACATAGAGGTTTATGGACATGCAGCCACACCCATTTGTTCGTGTTTGGAGCATGGCTATGTTCTCGCTACCACGGCAGATCTGAGCAGTTGTAAGAGTGACCAAATGGCCCACAATGTGGAAAATATTAACTAGATATCCCTTTACAGATAAAGCTTAGTAAATATTTTAGGCTTTGTGGGCCATCATAGCAAGAAACAAATTACAGATCATACCTAAGAAAATGAATGCAGCTATGTTCTAATAAAACTTTTTTACAAAATCAGGCAGGAAGGTCTGATTTAGTGCATGGAACAGTAGTTTGCTGAATTTTGTTCTAGAGAAAGTGGCCTGCATATTTATAGAAAGGCCTTTTATATAAGATTTTTTTGAAGTTGAAATACCAAATGATAGAATTTGAACAGGGAAACAATATGATGAATATATACTTTTAAAATTATATCTCAGTTTATGCATAGATTGTCATTTTTGCCCCAAATATTTGCTTCCCCAGAATTTTAGTTTCATTTCTGTAAGTTTAGATACTCAAGAGTCACCAAAATTAGTATAATGAGTATATATTTCCCCTTTAACTATATTCACTCATAACTTTTTTCTTTTATTTCCTCTCTCAGATATCATAATACTTTGTTTCTACATACTTCAGGATATATATTCTACGAATAAAAATCTCTCCTGTGTAATGACAGTAGAATCACAGGAGGTTGTGAAAAATATAGTCCTGTGAAACCTTCACCCAACTTCTCCAAAACTGCAACATATTACATAACAGTAGTAAATTATTAAAACCATGAAATTGATATTGGTACAATAGTGTTAATAAAATTACAGCCTTTATCCACCTTGTATCAGATTTTACATGTAATTATTTCTAAATGTGTGGTTCTACACGAGATTGCATGTGTACATTTTTGTTAAGAAGACCAAAATCGAGTCACAGAACTGTCCTATCACCACTCTGTCCTTCTCCCATGTTACTTCTTATAATCACTTCCGCTACTCTCTCTGTGTCCCGGCAGGCAATAGCATGTTTTCCATCTCTATAGTTTTGTCATTTTAAACATATTATATGAATCAAATCATAGAGTATGTAACTTTTTGAGATTGGCTTTTTTTTCCATTAAGCATAATGCCCATCCAAGTTGTTTCATAAATAGTTTGTTTCATTTTATTTCTGAGTAGTATCTCACTGTACAAATTCACCATAATTTGTAATCCTTTTGCTTGTTGATGAATATTTGGATTATGTCAAATTTGAGACTATGATGAAATAAGCTGCTATGAACAGTATACAAGTTTTCGTGTAAACATAAGTTTTATTTATTTTTTTAAATAGATATGTTAGGATCTTCTACATATGCAAACATGTCATCTGTTAATAGGGACGGTTTTATGTATCCTTGCAATCTGTATACAATTTATTTGATTTTCTTACCCTATTCCCTTGGCAAGAATTTCAGTACTATGTTGACTAAGAGTGGTAGGAACAAACATCCTCTCTCTGTTCTTGATACACACATACTGGGCGGAAAGTATTCAGCCTTTCACTACTAGGTGTTATGTTAGTTGGATTTTTCTGCAGAAGATTTTTATCAAATTAAAGAAATTGACCTCGATTTCTAGATTGCTAACAGTTTGTATCATGATTCAATATTGAATTGTTGCTTTGTGTGCATCAATTGGTATGATTAACCATGTCATTAACCATGACATAGAGGACTTTATTGATTGATTTCAAATACTAGCCCTTAATCAGTTTGTTAAAGTTTCCCTTTACTCCTAGTTGTTTGGAGTTTTCATCTTGAACAGTTAGGATTTGTCATTTTCTTTTTATCCATCCGTTGAAATGATCATGTACGCTTTGTATTTTAGTCTACCAATACGGTCCATACATTCACTGATTTCCTGATGTTAAAGCAACCTTACACTCTTGGGATAAAACTCACTTAATCATGCTGTAAAACTCTTTTTTTAATATCGCTTAATTTGATTTTCTATTTTTTTTTGAGGGGCTGTTTGTCTATATACATGTGGGGTAAGGGTTGGTAGTTTTCATTTTTATTACTATTTTTACTTTGCTTTAGATTTAGGGTAATACAGTTTTATGCACTAAATTGGAAAGTATTTCCTTCTCCTCTCTTTTTTAGAAGAGTTGGTGAAAGATAGATAGATATTATTTCTTCTTTAAATCTTTGATAGAATCCTCCACTCCTGTGAAGGCCATCCGGAATGAGGATTTTGTAGGAAGATACTTAATAATTATTATTTTAGTTGATATAAGTCTATGTAGATTTTTTATTTCTTCTTGAGGCAGTTTTTATAATTTATGCTTCCAAAGAATTTCTCAAATTTATATAATTTGTTGGCATAAAATTTTTCATGCTATTACCTTATGATTCTTTTAATTTCTGAAATTTCAGTCATAATTACCCTTCTTTGCATCTTAATTATTTTAATGTTTCAGTTTATGTCTGGTATTATGCTGTTTCTTATATATCTCAAGTCTTTCTTATTTCTCTGTTCTACTTGTAGTCAAATTTTTGTTTTAAATAGGTATATTCCAATGTACCATTTTAATTCCTTTACATGAAGCTTTATTACATTTCTTTATATTCTTAGAGTTTGATACATGAATTACAGTATCTGTTTTAACATATAGAAATCTACTTCAGATTAAAACATTATTCTGCTATGGTACATATTCTTGGCTTAATTGGAGCCCATTTTCTCTCCTATCCTTTGTGCTTTGTGTATAAAATTACTCATTAATGTTTTTTTTTCTTTTGTCATTTCAAGTCAGCTGCAAAGCCCCTTGAGTAAAGTTTTCCTTGTGGTAATTATACTTTTCAACTCCATAATTGCTATGTGGTTCTTTTTAATAATTTTTATATCTTAATTAGCATTCTCAATTTGATGAGTAATTGTCATCATGCATTCCTTTAATTCTTTAAATATGAAATTTGTTAGTACTTTGAAACTATTTATAATCGCTGCTTGAAGGTTTTGCTAAGTCCAATGCCAGGGCCCCTCAGGGATAAACAAGAGTTTATAATGAATTTTGATTGGTTTGGTTTTGTTTTCCTGAGTATTTCATGCTTTAATTTTTCTTTAATTTCTCCTATTTCTTATAGAAACCTGGATAGTTGGAATAATATGTCATAGGAAATCCAAATCCTTCCCCACCCAG
>VBSM01002217.1:2299178-2314263 GCA_008086735.1 Cheirogaleus medius
ATTATATGGCAAGTCCTCTACATAATATGGTTAATGAATACCTGTTAAATGAAAAATGCATTAATATTTTCAGAATTGTACTGGAATGTGCATTCTAGAATGTATGCGGAGCTAAAATCTTAGGGATGAAATGAGTCAGTAGAATTTTGTAACAAAGGGTATATAAATCTTGTTCCTTCCACAAGTAAATATTTATGCTATCTTAAAACGTCCTTAATGTATTTCTTTCTTCATATCTGACTTATCCATTACATAAACCCAGAGCTTCTGGATGTTATTTTCACACTGATTGAAAAAAGCAAAATTTGTACAAATTATACCAGTGTATTCCCAAAATTATTACCCTTACATTAAAAAGAATGACCTAAAATTTAATGTTTTTGCTTCCAGAAAACACATTTCCCTATAATTTAGGAAGAATTCAGTCATGTGTTTTCTTAGCAAACACCTCCCCCACTCCCCCCTCCGCACAGGTCTACTTGCTATCCAGGAATAAATCTTGAAGTCAATTGTAATCCACGGTCCAGCTGCTTCTGTCGATAAACCTAAAATGAAGGCTACGATGTTTACCTAAGCCAGATGTAAAATACAGCTTGTGGTAGCAATGACCTGCACTATTTCGCAGATGGCTGCCTGCAGTACAGCCAAGTGCTCTCCCAGAAGCCATACGCATGTTCCCTCTGGCTCTGCCGCTAGCCTGGGCTCCAGCGGGAGCCAAAGGGGCAGATGCCTGTTTGTCACCTTCACCGCTCTTTGTTCTCTCCAGGACTTGCCAGGTGAGGTTACAGAGGAAAAGACAGGGGAAGCTCCCCGCATCAGTGCCTCTCCCCAGCCAGTCTCTCCTCTCACAGCTGAAACTTTCTAAAGGAAGATAAGCCGGCAATAAAATAGCATTTGTATTACTAATAGTGTTGCACGAAGCTGTGAACTGGCAGACTCTGCTGATATTCTTTAAAATCTCAATCTGAGAATACCTGAGAGGATTAAATATATCACCCACTCACCACCCCCTCCCCCTGCACACAGTTTTAAATAATGTTCACCTGAAACTCACACCTAAGTGCATCAACATCTTTGTCAACTACCCATCCCTCTGAAATGTTTAGAAAGTGCTTTGGTAGTGAGCTAATGTTTCCCAGTTGCTCTTGGCATCTGTGTTTTCCACACATAGCGATCAACGAGCAGAATCTAGCTCGGGTTAGAAATAGAGTTCTTTCCTGGAATTATCTCGAGAAACGTGTTACATAATGTAGAAAATGTTTTAAATCGTGTATCATTATGCCCTTCCCACTTCAAATGCCTATTGACTTTAAGAGAACCTTATAATTTTCTTTTAAATTTGTGTGACTATTTCATTATCGTTTTGCTTCATATAAGTTTCATGAGAAACAATGTCCATTTCACTTAATTTATTTACAGCGTGTCATGCTGCCTAGCACAAAGTATGTGCTGAATTTGTGGGTTAATGGATAAATATAAGAATAATTACGTCTTTAAAGAAATATTTCCCATATCTTTTAATTGATGTGTTCAGAAGTAGAAAAAAGAGGGCAATCTCCAAAACATCCCTGTTTATCATTCAGAGAGACAGAAAATGGCAGTCTTGCTTTGAAGTATAAATGTATCTAAATGTTGCCTCTTGACTTAGTCCGTGTTATTATAAAAAGCACATGAAAATGTACTCAAAGTACTTTAAAAATGAAAAGTGAGCTTATTAACAACAAATAGGCACTGAATTAACTTACAAGTGTAAGAGATTTGAATTAAACCCGAGTTTTCACTTTACCTGAAAAGAAAAAGAGAAAGGGAGTGAGTGAGGGAAAAAGAAAGGGAGAGAGGGAGGAGCTTCCGGAGGACAGCCTTCTCTGCCTTCCCAGCAACGTGCTGCTTCTCAGTTGTCTGAAACAGCGGCCCCGACCTTTCTGGCACCAAGAGCCGATTTCAGAGATGACAATTTTTCCACAGACCAGGATAGGTAGATGGTTTTGGGATGATTCAAGTGCATTGCATTTATTGTGCACTTTATTTCTATTATTATTACATTGTAATATATAATCAAATAATTATACAATTCACCGTAATGCAGAATCTGTCATGGTGCAAGAAAACTTTTCATTAAAACCAGAAGCAGACATAAGAAAAAATCCACTACCATTGTTAATTATCCCCTGACATTTCATAACATTTATAGCATAGCACTTTTTATATTTTGTTTTTATTTATAATTGATATATAATCATTGTACATATTTTTAAGACACAAGGTGATGTTTCAATGTATGTACATAGTGTAATGATCAAAACAGGGTAATTACTATATCCATGGATTCATTTTCTAGTGGTGACAACATTCAAAATCTTCTCTTCTAGCTACCTTGAAATATACACTGCACTGTTATTTGCTATTGTCACCTTACTGTGTAATACAACACCAAAATTTATTCTTCCTCTCTGACTGCAATTCATTAACCATTGAGCAACCTCCCCCCACCCTCCCCAGCCTCTGGTAACCACTACTCTACTCTCTACTGCTGTGAAATCAATATTTGTAGCACCCACATGAGTGAGAACGTGTGATACTTCTGTGCCTGACTTACTTCAGTTTAATATAATGTCCTCCAGGTTCATCCATGTTGTTACAAATGACAGGATTTAATTCTGTTTTATAGATGTATACACACATTCCATCACGTGTGTATACACACATACACATACACACACATATATACATATATTTTTTAATATACACACACACAACTTTTTCTTTATTCATTCATCTGTAGATAGGCATTCAGGCTGATTCAGTACCTTGGTTATTGCGATATTACAAAAAGCCTGCAGTAAACATGTGTGTGCAGATATCTCTTTGATATGCTGATATCATTTCCTTTGGATATATAACCAGAAGTGGAATTGCTACAGAGGTTCCAAAACAACGCGTAGGGGGAAAAAACAGTCTTCTCAATAAATGGTGCCAGGAAAACCAAATATCCACATGCAGAAGAATGAAACTAGATCCCTATCTCTTACCTTATATAAAAATCAACTCTAAATGGATTTAAGACTTAAATATAAGCCTCAAAATTATGAAACTACTAGAAGAAAACATAGGTAAAGGGTTCATGACATTGAACTGGGCAAGAAAATCTCAAAAGGACAGGCAACCAAAGCAAAAGTAGACAAATCAGATTATATCAAATTAAAAAACTTAGGCACAGCAAAGTAAACAATCAATAAAGTGAAGACACAGCCTACAGAATAGGAGAAAATATCTGCAAATTATGCATCGGATAAGGGGTTAATATCCAGAATATGTAGGGCACTAAAGCAATGCAATAGGCAAAAAACAAAACAAAACAAAAAAAACCCCAAATAGACATTTCTCAAAAGAAGACATATAATGACCAACAGATACATAAAAAAATGCTCAAAATCACTAATCATCAAAGAAATGCAAATTGAAACTATAATGAGATATCACTTCACTCTACTTAGAATGGCTATTGTTCAAAAAGACAAAAAATAACAAATATTGTTGAGGACATAGAGAAAAGGGAACTAGACACTCTTGATGGGAATGTAAATTAGCACAGCCATCATGGAAAACAGTATGGAAATTCCTCAAAAGCACCACACTTTTTAGACATTAAAGCAATGTAAACAATGAGTGTAAGTGCTTAATCCAACTTAATTAATAATCAAAAAATTTAAATCAAAATGGCTTTGTTTCTCTATCAAGTTAGCAGTATTTCTTGTGTTTGTATGTGTGTGTTTTAGATTATTTTAATGAAAATGTACAGTGTTTCTAAAAGGGTAACAGTTATTTTCAGATAGAGGTTAGAGAATTATAAATTTTTCTAATCCATGCCTGTACATTACTTTCACCTTAAAGATGTGTCTTCTGTTTTATCATTAATTTCACTTTTATTAATAGGAATGGCTAAGAAAGATATCATCAGGGATACAAAAATCATACAAACAATATGCCTTGCAAAATCATTTATAATAGTAAAAAAAGTCCAAAAATATTTCATTGGATGAAAAAGCCAATAAAAATCATGTATTTATAGAATATTAAAAGCTATGGGAAATGTTCATGAAATAATAATGTTTTAAAAAATCAGTTTCACAGTATGGTTCCAAAAATGTATTAGCCAGCAGTGGGGACAACAATTTCTGAATCCCACTCACCATGTGGGTTAAGGTCAGTGTCTCCAGCGAGAGGCTCTCACACCACATGTGGGAAATGGAAGAGAACGAGAGACTCCTTTCACAGAGACACTTGCAGGCAGACTGGGGCAGACCTAAAGCTTAAAGCCGCTTCCTGCTGAGCTTCTTGAGAATCTTCCTTATGGGTGCTGGTGTAGATGTTCCTAGGGAGCTGTCTGTGGCCGTTTAAGGCCGGCTCTGGAGAGCCATCTGATTTGGCGATAGCTCCTGACCCGCAGTTAGTTCTACAGCTCTTCCAATGGCTGTGCAAGTCTCTAACTCTCTTCATTAAAACCCATTCACTTCTGCTATGCAAAGAGTGACCTTTATTTTACTGTTCAAACCCTGATAATATCAAGTTTGCAAATGTAATCATACTTAAATACCGACATTTAAGAAAAATGCAACTTCTACATTCTCTTGGATGCTCTATCATTTATTACAACCCTAATGAGTTTCAGGGCACGTTTAGACTTTTCAAGGAATACTTCTTCAGGATTTTTAAAATTTAATCAGGTATTTCTTTCAATCCAAACATCCTGTCCATTCCAATTTCAATAACCTCCCAAACTGGGTTAAAATAGCCTGTTTTGAATGATTTTTCCATTTATAACAATTCTCTATCTTTTATATTTAATTCCTGTTCTTTCACCCAAATATTTGTGTGCAGGGCTTAGAAAATTGGACTTCATTACAACAAAATACCAAATACTGAATATATGTTTGCTTTCAGGTATATATTTGGGTATGTGTGCGCACTTATATGGTCTGGAAAATACTTAATACATAAATAACAAACAACTCTGGTTGGCTCTGGAGAATGGGGTATAGAATCAGAAAGGAGAATTTCAATGTAAGACCTTTTTATCTTTTATTTTTTGCACTACACAAATTTATTTCCTTTGAAAAAATTAGTTTAAAAAATTTAAAGTTAATAGTAAATTTTCTCTCCTGTGTTTTCCTCATAGACAGGTCTCACAGTCACAAGAAAAGAAAAAAAGTAATTTGGTTCCTGATTACCCTGTCTTTCTGTCATTCATTACCTTAAACAATCTCTCAGGCTGAAAGAAGCTGGATTTGCTTCGTGGCCAACACCTGTCTTTTTAGAAACTGGTTAGTGTAGCCCAGGGTCAGCAAACATTTTGTGTAAAAGACCAGAGAATGAATACTTCAGGCTTTATTGGCTGCATGCTCTCTCTCACAACTCCTAAAGTCTGCCATTGTAGCAACATCAAAGCATCGATAGACAATGTGTAATCCAGGAGCAGGTCTGTGTCCCAGTAATAGGTTTTTTTTGTTTGTTTTTTTAACAATAGCAGACAGCAAACCAGATTTGGCTTAAGGGTTGCCAGCCTTTGCATGTGGGTTATCCTTGTTAGCTGTGAATGTATGAAATAGATAAAGAAATTTGGCAAGGCCTCCATATTAGTAAACTGGTTTTTAATATTATCATTTGTATAAATTTACAATTTGACAATCCCATCTCCACTATTGATTCAGTGGCAGAGCTTGAGAACCATTAATCTAGTTAACTTCTGGGCCACAGCTCCTCATCCAGAAAACTACTATTTTTTTTTGCATGTACGTATATACGAAATGTATTTTAAGTTTATATGGTTTGGATACTATTGTTTAATGTTTACTTTTTTGTTTAAAAAATAATAAAATTGCATTAGTAGCTAAAATAAAAGAGTACATCTTTCACTTGGAATTATAGTCACATCCTTTCCATATTCCAGCCAACACACCAACAGTCAGTCCCAAAGCCATGTGGATAATAATTTCAGATGGCATAGAGTTAGACAGGAACTGGCTTCTCTTTCTCCTCTTACTAACTATGGGGACAACCCACCATCTGTCCAGTGGCCTAAAATATTTTTTATATGTTTATGACAACTGTGCTGAGAAGGTTGGAACAATGTTGAAGGAACCCATGCCTTCACCAGGCTGTGGTCTACATTTACAGGCCTAGGGCCACAGCTTAGAGACTTAGAGACTTCAGCTCCATTTTTGTCCACGTAGGGTTAAAAATATAGGCTTTCATCCTGATGTGCTCATGAGGCTGAGTCAGAAGGATCCTTCGCACCCAGGCTTTCGAGCCTGGGCAACATAGTGAGAGACCCCATCTCAAAAAAGTTTTCCCATATGAGTAAAAACTTAGTTTTATTCCTATAGGCCTTTTATGACTTCATGACTAGGCAATAATGCAAAGCAAAGGAGGCAAACATTAAAAATAACTTTTTGATTTGCTTTAGAACATTCATATGAAATTTGAAACTTTAAAGCAAATTTTAACATGTCATGTTGTCATTTACTTTTGTTTATACTGTGCTACATTTATTTTCAAAGACCTATCTAGAATTTCTAAAATATTTGATTTTCATAACTAAAAAACCAAAATACTGTAGCTTCTAAAATTTGAAATAAATAATGTACCAAAAAGACCACATTTACAATTTGCATGTTGGAAGCTAAAATATTAACTCTTCATATCTGAATTCATACATTAATGACTCTGAACTTTCCAGAAAGAATTGGAGGCCTCCAGCAAAACAAGGAGGAAGACACTATGAGGAAATCAAACCAGAATAGCACCTTTATACATTTCAAACTGTAGCCTCTCTTATTTAACAGCTTTACTGAAGCATAATTCATATACCATACAATTCACTCATTTTAAGTGTACACATAAATTATTTTTAGTAAATTTACATAAATTTAATTTTAGAACATTTCCATCATCTCAAAAATTCCCTGGTACCCACTGGGAGTCACTTCCTGCCCCCACACTTGCCCCAGGCAGCCACTAATCTGGGTCTTTGTCCACAGCTTTGATTGCTCTGGGCATCATTTACTACAAATGGGTCAGACAATACCTGGTCTTTGGTGTCTGGCTTTTTTCACTTAGTGCAATGTTTGTAAGGGTTATCCATTTTTTGTATATATCAGCATTTTGTTCCTTTTTATTTCAGAATAGTGTTCTATTGTGTGGATATACCATATTTGGATTGTTCTATCTTTTGGCTGTTGTGAACAATGTTGCTATAACCATTCACACCCAAGTTGTGTAGACATATGATTTTCTTTCTCTTGAGGGGAAGTCTAAAGGTATAATTGCTAGGTCCTATGTTAAATTTATGTCCTATGTATAATCTTTCAAGAACTGTGAAACTGTTTTCCAATGTGCTCTTGCCAGATTATATCCCCAGCACTATGTGTGAGGATTCCAATCTCTCCACACCCGTGCCAATACTTGGTATTGCCTTTTTATTTATATATGGTCTACTAGGGTGTGAAGTGGCTGTGTCATTCTTGTTTAATATTTTAACTTGCTTTTCCCTAATGACTAATGATATATATATATATACATATATATATAATCTCTTTTGTTATATGTTTTGACATACTCATAGTAAAATGTATGTAGAGGTATATTAAAAAAACTACAGGAAAAAAATATATATGTATGTATATCAATAGCAGTGGTTTTCTCTGGACCACAAAAGTATGGCTGATTTTTATTTATTTATCTATTTTAAAATTTTTTAAATTAAAATAAAAAGTGCTATGAATTAAAAGCAATGTAGTATAGCTTTCCTCTTACTAGATTATAAAATATAGTGTTAACAAACTAATGTTTTTCAGAATGAGCATGAACTTCTAGGACCAGTTCCTCCACTATTGGTAGTTGGTATACTCAGTTTTATCTTTTCAGGACATCCATCAATAATGGCATTAGATTTTTTGCCAAGTTTTAATTTCTCAATTGACTTTGAATTTATATACTTCAACTATTTATGGGTCAGGCTCTATGCCCTAGTTCTGGCAGCAGTTCCAGCTATTTGATTCCTTTCCAAAATCTGTATACAAAATTATTGCCGGGACTGGTACTGGTAGTTGTTGGGTTTGTACCAGGTGGGGACCCGAAAAGTATGTATAGGACAAAATGTGGTTAATGCAAAACTTAGGCTTGTAAAGCAATAGCCGCAGGAGTGTGGAGAGTCCCCACACATTGTAAATCTAACAGACAGCTACAGCCAGCATTCCTTCCCCTCCCCATAGGGATGAAGTCTATCCCTCCCTGCCTCTCCTGATAAGGACAAAGCTGCAGCTGAAGGATGGATGTGACTGGGGCAGGGGTCCTAGGAGCTCGTTGTTTGAAAAAAAATTAATTACAAGAGGCTGTTCTGGCCCATTTACTTACTTCCCCCAGAAAAACCCTCTATAAAACCCAGGGCTCTCCCTTTTTCTCTCCTGGATGCTTTTTTGCCTTCACCCATCTGCACCCAGATGCTCAAAATAAGCAGCATTTTGCTAAATATGAGGTTTGGTGTGTCTCTCTCAGGTCTGGACCTAACAGTAGAATGGTCTTTTATAGATTTCTAATTTTATATGGAGTAAAATAATGCTAACTTGGACCCCATCTTTTGAAACAAAGTTTTTAGATGAATTCATTCTTCTCTCTACTAAATTTACTCCAGACTTTCAGTTCATTTTGTTGGAGCTGGAATCCGCAGTTCCACGGGACAGAGAGACAGAGTCACAGAGGCTGTAATCGCCAAAAGGAGTTTTATTTCTAGCTCCAGCCAGGGTCCCAGCCCCAGAGCACCAACGCAGTGGCCTTTTATTCGGGCAGGGACCCCGTGCGCCGTCCGGGAAGAAGCTTCTTATACCCAGTGCCCACGAACTGTTCTTGCGCTAATCACGCTCCTGCTGATTGATTCTGCGCGCTGATCATGCATTTGCCCTTTACAGTGATTGGTGAGCCCCCCTATCCACCATTTTTCCCCAGCATTTTATTTCACCCTGCCCCTGATTGGTTCTAACCTGCTCTGGTCCTAGCCGATAGGCTCTGGACTCAGCGCTTTTCCTCTGCATCTTGTTTCAACCCATAATGCCCTGCGGCCAGCTGCGATCAGCAAGCAAGCAACGGACAGAAGCTAGAAGACAACTGTTAGCCTAACAGCCCAGTATCTCACAATTTCTCTTTACTAAGGGGTCGCTGAAAGAAATCATAGAAATAGACAGCAAGAGGAAAGCATAGTCAAGAAAAAGACTGGGAGAAGTTAGAAGCAGAAAACTATTCTAGATGGTGAAGAAACATCAACATATTTTTATTGTACTCTCTTACATTCTAAATCCTTTTAAGACACAAACACAAAATGAGTGGCGAAAATTTTGGTCAAACATACCAAGGAAATATTTATATTAGAAGTGTGGGGGAATTGAGGGCTCTTTTTTTTAAACCTTTTTATTGAGAAATTGAATTTTCAACTCTTTGATATTTTTGTATACATTAGAGGTCTTCTGCAGCTTGTAGGCTGCTTTGGGCAAGAGGTGCTGAGATGAGTCCCTGGGGACGTGAACATCCAGGTCTCATTTCACATCTGACTGCAGTCCTGGGGAAAATGGTGAGCAGCTTACCATGTATACCATTGCAGTCATTAAGAAGAGAATGGAAGAGGGATTCACAGAGAGTGTATTGGGAAAAACACTGTCCATTCGGTCTGGCTCCCCGTCTACTACCTCTCAGTCCCTAACTCTGCATGTAGAGAGGCACGAGGGAGAAGTCTCATAGTGGAATTTCCAACAGAAACCAGCTTGGGTTTCAAAATGGGACTAAGAAATTACTGGCATTAAGAAAATTACTTCTTAGCAAATTCCTGTTGGAAAGAATACTCAACCTCGCCTACAAAAATGTTTGAAGTTTTAATTAGACTTGTTAAAGTTCTTCTAGAGTCATTATGGCTACTGGGGAAGAAAACTCTGACCCAGTTTTCCCCTATGCTCCCCGTGGCGGGTCCAGTTGTCCGACACAGAGCTCCCTTGTTAGAGATAAACCACTACCTGTGGGCTGTGGGCTCTTTTGCTCGGCCTCTGTGTGGCTGTGTGTCCCTGTTTTATTTCTTTTGGATATAAATTCTGTGAACTAGTTCTTTCTTTTTGTCTTCTCTATGTCTCTACAACATTAGTGACCTGTGGATCTATTTTGCCTTTAATCATCTACTTCTTCTTGGCTTATTTCTTGAAAGAAAAATCCATGTGCCACCTCTGAACAGAGTCTGTTTTGTGTGAGGAATTCAGGGCATTCTTTTTAAACTTTATTAAGCGTGTTATTCTGGGCTTAATGGGCACACGGCGTTCCTGTCGCTGCACAGACCCAGACTCCTCAGATCCCTGCAGGCCGGGCACGCAGGGCCGCACGGCCAACGGCAGAGCTCCAACTTCTCGTGAATAAAAAGGAAAACAGTTTCATGGGTCTATTATTTGTCTCTTCTCATTCCGCTTTCAGGCAAACTGGGCTGCCCTAAACTATCCTATGGGAATTAAAAAGAAAATAAGTCTATCATTTTACATGTTATTTGATGACATAATACAGCCCTCACCTAAGAGTATTCCTCTAAAAGCTCCTCTTTTTCTTTACCTCAGCAACAGGAACAGTAGCTATGCATGCTTAGCAATGAATACATAAATATGGGTGAATCTCAATAGCTCCACGTATCTCTCTGTGGACACTGGCTGATTGCTGGGTGCAGGCACTTACAGACTATTCCATTTCATCTTTAGAGGACTGCAAATTGTATGATACTAGGCCGATTTACGGATGAGTAACTAGACATAATTAATGGAATCCAAATCTGTTTGATTAATCACTATATACTCCCATGTTCTCTGGGATGCACCCTTCCCTTAACTGATCCTTCCTGTTTGTCCCTCTGTGCACACACACGTGTGCATTTCTCAGCATTGTCATATATTGAATTAAGATATTCAGCAGTGGTTATCTATGCATGAAAGTCTCATAAGAACCTCAAGCTCAACCATCCAAGATAAAGGTATGAAGAGACTCTAGTTTCTTCTTCCCACTTTTAGTTGTGCCCACTCCCAGTCAAGTCCATATCCCTTTATAATAATAGCATGCACAGAGCATGACCTGTGCATACAACCTTAAGAGTGTGCATACAATCTATCATTCACACCAGGATACTTGAGGGAAAAGGAACACAAGCAAGGTCGACTGAGACTGTCCTGGACAAGCCATCATGCACCAAACTGGTCCACGCTCAGAGTTCTGGACCTGTCTTCCTAACCCCGGGGCTGCCCACCCTGGCCAAGCAAATTAGATTTGTTTCTGTTCTCTCCTTTTTCTCTCCAGTTAATTTATACTTATCCTAAAAGTTTCAGGTGTTTTTTTCTAAATTATGTACAACACAGAAACATTTTCAGGTCTTTTATATGTTCGCATAGAAATTTGTTCTCGCCCTTATAATAATTTATCAAAGTGTATTGAATTCTGTCCTCCACGCTCTCTTCCCACTAATCTCTAATCTCCTGGAGTCTCAGTCACCATCGCATGCCCGGCGCCTGGAGAAATGCTCAGGTCAATATAGAGGCTCAAGAAATACTTTGGGAGTGTTAAATGAATGTGATACTAACAGTGATCACACTGATGCAATTGCCCAGATACTTAAACTCCCTTTTAGCCTAATTAAATTTCAATTTCTTTACCGGACTGATGCGATACTGTCCTCAGCCAGCTTCCGTGCAGAGCCGTCAGTGGCGAGGCATTACTCTCTTACTCTTCCCGTTTGCCTTCTCATTTAGCAGCGTCCCTCATGCGGCAGGGCTGCATTCACGCCAAAATTGAAGCCACATTTGATATGCATAACTAAAAATCACTTATACAAATATGATCATTTTTTAAAACTGTACCTTAACCAAAATCTTTAAACCATGAAAGGCTTTTTTTAGTATCAGCCTCCTTGAAGATATTTAAAATTGTAAATTTTTAAAATGTTGTTTTACCCAAATTGAGAGACATTTTACAAAATTGCGAAGGTCATGAAAAACCATATAAGCCTGAGTAACTGTCGCAGGCTGGAGGAGCATAGGGAGAGGGGATGATTCAGTGCAACAGCTTATACTGGATTGGATCCTGAAACAAAAAGACGTGGAAAAACTGGTGAAATCAAAATAAAGTTTATATCTTAGGTTATAATATTGTACCAATGTTAATTTCTTTCTTTTTTCTTTTTCTTTTTACTTTTTGAGACTATTTTTTTTAAGTCATTTAGTTTCGCAGCAAAATCGAGAGAAACTTTGCACAGATTTGTGTAGCACAGTGATTTCCTGTGTGCTCTCTGTGCCAGCCCCACCTCACCCACAGCTTCTCATTAGCAACATCTCCCAGCAGAGTGGCAAGTTTGTTACAATTGATGAACCGATATTAACACATCTTTATCACCCAAAGTCCATAGTTTACATTAGGGTCACTGTTGGTGCTGCACATTCAATGGCTTTGCACAAAGGTGGATAATGACATGTATTCACCATTAAAGTATCATACAGAGTATTTTCATGTGGCTAAAAATCCATCATTCTCTGCCTATTCATCCTTCCTTTTCTCCATCCTCCAGCAACCACTGATTTTTTTACTGTCTATATAGTTTCACCTTTTCCAGAATGTCATGTATTAATAGTTAGAATCATATATCATATAGCCTTTTCAGAGTGGCTTCCTTCACTTAGTAATATGCATGTAAGTTTGCTTCATGTCTTTTAATGGCTTGACAGATAATTTATTTTCAATTCTGAATGATATTCTGGTCTGGGTGTACCATACCTTATCCATTCACCTGCTGAAAGACATTGTGCTTGCTTCCAAGTTTGGGCAATTATGAATAAAGCTGCTATTAACAGCTTGTGTATACATGTAAGTTTTCGCCTCCTTTGGGTAAATACCAAGGAGTGTGCCTGTTGAATCATGATAAGAATATGTTTAGTTTTGTAAGAAACTTCCAAGCTGCCTTTCCAAGTGGCTGTACCATTCTTCATTCCTGCCAGCAGTGATGAGCTCCTGTTGCTCCACATCCTTTCCAGCGTTTGGTGCTGTCAGTGTTCTAGATTATAGTCACTCTAACAGATGTGTAGTGATATCTGCTTTTTATTTAAATTTGCTTTTTCCTGATGATATATGATGTGGAGCATCTTTTCATATACTTATTTACTGTCTATATATCTTCTTTGGTGAGGTGCCTGTTAAGATTTCAGCCCATTTTTTAATTAAGTTGTGTGTTTTCTTATCATTGAGTTCTGATTACTGTTTTACATTTTGTTATATATAAGTAAAATATATGTTGGTTTTACAAAAATCAGTTCACATTTATAAGTATATTATATGTATATATATTTTTCTCTTTTATTGTAATCATTTTTCTATATTTATAGAATATATATTCTATATTTTTGTCAATACACATTTTATATATTGTACTTTGTCAATAAATATGCAGCTACATTATTATTTTAATCACCACTTAATATTGTGTTCCATTATTTGATACATGCATCCATTCAATGAATATTCAGGAGTCTGCTCTGGACTCTGGGGATATAATCATGAATAAAAATATCCCCACTCTCATGGATTTATATTCAAGTGGGAGAGCAATATACAAATAAATATAAATTATAAACGGAAGTGGGGACAAGTACTATGAAGAGAAAGAGAGCAAAGTGGTGGGGTGTTGCCCACAGGGCAGGGCAAGGCAGGGCAGGCACCAGGGTTTTAGCCAGGTGGGTGAGGAAGGAGACCTGAGTAGAGCCTGAAGTGAAGTGGGAGTGAGCTATCTGCGGGCAGGGAGCCGAGTTCCAGGCAAAGAAAACAAAAAAGGGACAAGTTCTTAAGGCAGAAATGAGCTTCTCTTATTAGATATTTAATTCATTTCAAAGATTTTTTAAAGATTTTATAAACTTTCTCCTATATCTTCCTCTAGCATTTGGAGAAAATTCAATTCTTTCATTTAAGTATTTGACTGAAACCAACACATTTGCTGTGAGATTCGGATTTTAAACAACAGTTTTGTGAATGGTTAAATCTATCAGTGCATGTGCCCCATCATTTCCCTAAAATATCCTCCTAGAAGTAGAAAGAATAGATTCAAAGCATTTACTTTTTAAAGATGTTTAATGCACATTGCTCTATTGCCCACTAGGGAGACTTTAACAATTTGAAATATCTGGAAGCACACACTTTACCATACCCTTCAGCAAGCTTTCATTTTGGATAATCTGGTAGGCGAAAAAGAGCATCTTGGGTGTTTCTATTGCAGTCTGTTTACATTTTATTCATCTATTTATCCTTTTTGGCTATGTTTAATTTTTTATATTGTCTTTTCATTTCTCTCAATACATTCTCCAACTAACCATTTTTAGTTTCTCTATTTTAATGCTGTGATATTCTATACATTAAGGTTGATAAAAATTATACCTCCAGTTTTTGGTAATTTCCGTCATTGTAACACACCGTGTTTCCCCAAAAATAAGACAGGGTCTTATATTTATTTTTCCTCAAGAAGACACCCTGGGGCTTATTTTCAGGGGATGTGTTATTTTTTTAAGTACTGTACAACAATCTACATTTATTCAAATATAGTTAAGCCGTCTTCTTCTGGAACATCATCCTAACTCTCCAAACACTGAATGCCATCCTGAATTTCTTGCAACTCTATTTCCTTTAGAACCATTGGCCCCAATCTCTCGTGTCAAGCAATAGAGCTCTCACGGGGCAAATGAGAAGGGTGTTCGTCTTCTTTATTGCTCCAAGAGGAAATGCATGGTTTGTGCAGATAGGCTGCGTAGCCACGCCCATCGCTAGGTCTTATTTTCTGGGTAGGGCTTATATTGCACAAATGCTTAGAAATCCTGCTAGGGCTTATTTTATGGGTAGGTCTTATTTTCAGGGAAACACAGTACCATTCTACTTATGATCAATTTAATATTTCATTGTTTAAAATCCACATTTTCTGAAAATATTGCAGCCCAACTTTCTTTTTTTTTGAGACAGAGTCTCACTCTGTTGCCCCGGCTAGAGTGCC
>VBSM01002217.1:2322439-2336621 GCA_008086735.1 Cheirogaleus medius
GTCCTTAGGAGCCGATGGGGCTCCTCTTCCGTCAAGGGGCCTTCCCCTAGGAGCTGGCTGGGCTCCTCTTCCTTCCCAGTGACAGGCCTACCCCTAGGAGCTGGTTGGTCTCCTCTTCCATCCCGCTGACGGGCCTCTACTCTAGGAGCCAATGGGGCTCCTCTTCCGTTCCATTGACGGGCCTATTAGGAGCTGATCAGGCTCCTTTTCTGTCCCACTAGATGGGCCTACTAGGAGCTGTGGGCTCCTCTTCTGTCCCACTGACAGGCCTATACCCTAGTAGCTGATCGGGCTCCTCTTCCATCCCACTGACGGGCCTACTCGGGCGGGTCCCCGGGACCCTACCTTGTCCGATGTCCTGGCCGCTGCTCCAGCTCCCTCAGCCCGGCAGCCACCCACTCAGCATCCTGCTGTGGAGACCAGCACCTGCCAGGAGGCCTTTCGCAGTGTGGCCACCTGCCATCCTACGTCAGTGCCCCTGCTTCCCCTCCCTCAGCAAGGCCTGGGCAAGATTGCCTTTGGCCAACAGCTCTTGACGCTGAAGGAGAGAGATGCTGCTGGTGCCAGGCTCGTCAGCCCTCTGTCCACTGTCTGCGCCTCTGCTCCCCCTCCCTCAGCAAGGCCTTGGCAAAATTGCCCTTGCCCAACAGCTCTTGACGCTGAAGGAGAGAGAAGCCGTCCACCATCCTGATCCGGTGGCTTCAAGGTGCCAGCATGGTCGGTTTCCCGGTCAGGGAACCAAAATGTTCCGGCAAGTGTTAACAGCTCTTGGTAGTGTTACAGCTCTTAAGTGTTAACAGCTCTTGACGCTGGAAATAACCCGGCAGCATGCGGAGAGTCAGAGAACTGTCTTTATTCGGTCTGCACCCTCAGCCGTCTTCTGCTCTTCTGACCCCCCCTTCCCGGTCTCCTCCTGCTTTTATACCTTTGGTAGGACTCAAAAAGTGTCCAATCAGCAACAAGCATTAACAGCCAATCAGCAACAAGCGTTAACATCCATTCAGCAACGAGCTATAACATCCAATCAGGAACAATGGGATTCAAAAAGTACCCAATCAGGATCGCACAAGCAGCGTGGCTGTAGGGGCCTGGAGCGCTGCAGCGGACCCGGAGCAGGAGCGGCAGGGAGGCGGCGAGCGGCCACGTCCCGCTTTCCCTGTCAAGCTGACAGTCATTTGGATTGTTTTCACCTTTAGGCTACTATGAATAACACTGCTATAGACAGTCGTGCACAAGATTACGTGTAAATGAATGTGTTCATGTCGGTTGAGTATTTAACTTGGACTAGAATTGCTCCATCCGTGGTTACTATGTTTAACTTTGCGAGGAGCCACCAAACTGTTCTCCTGCACATCTGCACCATGTTGCGCCCCCTTCAGCAATGTTGGTCTGTTGTTGTACTTGACATTTAGAAAGAGAAAGTATAATAATTTCTGCAGTTCATAAAAATTGCAGATAGACTACTACTGACAGAAGGGCACTCACTTTCATTATCATAAAAATGAACATAATTCACTGGAATGCTCTTAAGGAAAAACAAATAACTAGGTTTTGTTTCAGTAAATGAGATACATGCTTTATTCTTCTAGAATGGTTGTTAATGTCACTTTTTGCAATTTACCTTTTAAGGAAATGGGGGAGATAGACTACGGTTTATGTTTGAGCACTGACAACGATGATTTTATGTAGACTCTTCTATAATTTTAAGCTTCTATACATTCATATATAGATTTTCTTCTCTTTGCACCTTAATGCAATTTTGCTTTTTTTCCATTTTTACTAGTAATCTGTGTATACAGAGTAGAATGATTCACTTTTGTAACTAAGAGTTCAAAAGATCTGACTACAAAAACAAATTGTTTGAAGGCTCCTGGACAGTTGATTGCTGCTATCAAGTTGGAAGGTGTGTCAAGGCGGTATGACACAAACTGCTGCTGACGTGCTTTTCTCAAAAGCAAGTGCAGAAGGCAACTCCTGGGCCGGCCCGGACAGTGAGGGACAGAAAGTAGAGACTGGCAGAGTAAGTAGCAGCCAAGAGTAGACAACAGGTTTTTTGGGAGATCTAAGAGACAAACTAGCAGATGGTGAAGACACTAAAAGTAGCTGAGAACCCTTCGCAAGGCCCCTGCAGTCCAGCGAGGGCCGATGGTCAGGAAAGGACCGGTGCTGCAGAAGAGCTTTAGTACTTTCTACTCACTCACTAATTCGATCTCATTTTCCCCAGATTCCTTAAATAATAATATCCCAGTATATGATTTTGAAGATAAAATGAAATCCCTATACTATAATTTTCATCTTAATAAGACATTTCTTGATAATGATGAAAATGACTTTTACAGCTAAGAAGCCTTTTGATATGATATTATCATCAGAGAGGACAGTTAATACAATGGGCTCTAGATTTTTTAAAATGTATGTTTTCCTCTCAATGTCTACAGAGTTTTCCATGTTTGCAGTGCAACTCAATTAATGTAATTTTGGTTTGTTTTTGGTTAAAGACCCTTCAAAAAACCAAAGTCTTCATGCTGTTGAGCTGCAGGCAGCCATAAGTTAATCACCTCTAAATACACCTTCACTGGTAAAGGTAACTTAAAAGTGATTTTCATAGACATTGAACATGTCTGTTTCTTCTCCTTCTCACACACCAAGTGATAACTGATTTATTTTCGTTAGCTATATATTAGAGATTAATACAGATTATTGGTTCTCAATTGTAGGCAACTTTGCTGTACTGGTACCCTGCCCCCCGCCATCCACCCACCCTTCCAGGGACATTACGGAAGGTCTGTAATTGAGGTTGGGGTGGGGTGGTTGGGTATGCTACTTAAAACTAATGGGCAGAGGCCAGCGATGCTGGTGAACATCCCATAGTGCGCAAAACAGACCCCGGATGTCCAAAATGTCAATGCTGCAGAGACTGTGAAACCCTGCTGTATACCCTTTTCCTGGGGTTATTAAATAATGTAACTAGGGTGTGTTTATCAAAACTAAGAAATTAACATTGATTCAATGCAATTAAGTAAACTTGGACTCTATTTGGATTTCACCAGTTTTTCCTTTAACATGCTTTTCTTTTCTAGGAACTAACCCTCTTTAGTCTCTTCTGATTTGTGAGATTTGTTCATTCTTTCCTTGTTTTCCATGATTTTGATACTTTTGAAGAATATTGGACAAGTATTTTCTAGAAGTGCTCAATCTTTTAAAAATTTACTTTTAGCTCTTTGTTTAATGTTTACCATTCAACCAAACCATACATTCAGATAGCTTAAAGTGCTAAATCATGTAGAATTTTTATTGAAAAAAACAATGCATGCCATTTATCCCATTTTTTTACCCCCTGGAGAAATCTGTTTTCATAGTTTGCCATCTTTTTAGCTTATTTATTTTATTTTTTTAGCCTATTCCCTCCCCCACTCCCAGCACTTCTACCTATATGTGAGCTCCTTCTGTGTTCTTGCTCTGTTTTTCCTGATCTCTGAGATCTTCACATCATCTTATATTTGTTGAAGTGATAGCTTGATTATGTTAAATAACTTGGTTCCAAATTTTGATGATTGTTTTCAGTCCCGTTGTATTTTTTACTTGGGAGTATTCTTTGATAAACTTTTTAAACAATTTTATTGAGGTGTAATTCATATACCATACAGTTTACCCATTTGCAGTGCACAGTTTAATGGCTTTTAGTTATTCACAGATATAAGCACCCAGCACTACAGTAAATTTTAATATTTTCAACACCTCAAAAAGAAACCTTGTACATGACAGCTGTCACCCCCTAACTTTAAACCCCACTCTCATCCACAAGCAGTCACTAATCTACTTTCTCTGTTTGTAGATTCCCTATTGTGGCCTTTATATAAACAAAATTATATAATATGTGGTCCTTTGTGACTGGGTTCTTTCTCTTAGGATGTTCAAGTTTACCTGTGTTGTAGCATGTACTTTGTTCCTTTTCATGTTCAAAAATTATTCCATTGTGTGGTTATACCATGATTTCTTTATCTTTTTGTCAGTTGATGAACATTTGGGTTATTCCCACTTTTGGGCTATTATGAGTAATGCTGCTCTAAACATTCATGTATAATACTTTCTGTGGACAAATATTTTCATTATCTTTGGTTTATACATAGGAATAAAATTTGGGGGTCATTTGAAGACCATATAGGTAATCATTTGAGGAACTGCCAGACTGTTCAGCATGTATGAGGGTTCCAGTTTCTCCACATTCTCACCAATAGTCATTATTATCTGACTTTTTCATTCTATCTATTCTAGTTTTTGTGAAGTGGTATCTTATTGTGGTTTTGATTTGCATTTTCCTAATGGCTAAAAATGGGGAACATCTTTTCACATGCTTATTAGCCATTTGCACCTCTTCCTTGGAGAAATATCTATTCAGATTCTTTTTCCATTTTAAATGGGGTTGTCTGTCTTTTTATTATTGAGTTGTGAGTGTTCATTATATATTATGCGTACAAGTTTCTTGTTAGTATAAGATTTGCAAATATTCTGTGCATTGTCTCTTCACTTTCTTTGAAGTAAAAATGTTTTTGATTTTAGTAAAACCAAATTTAAAATATTTGCTAAATTCAAGGTCATGATATGTACATTATATATATATATATGTAAATAAAATTAGATAAAAGGTTAGGAAGTTAGTGAACTAGGTAAGAAGAAGTACAAATACTGAGTTGTTTCTGAACTCCATAGTCCATCATAGATACTAAAATGAAAAAAAAGAAAAAGTAAGTCTACCCAAGAAGCAGGCCTACATTAGGACTATGACTTTAAAACATTGTAAAATTATGTTTTATGTGTGTGTTGGTGTATATATCCCCAATATGTTCCCAATAGGTCATTCACTGTTTAGATAGAAAAACTTCAGAAATTTGTATCTATTCAAACTCCACTCTTTTAAGGGGGATGGGAGGAGTGTTTCAACTGGTTCTGCTGCTAGAAGTAAATATCCTTAATCCTTCCAAAGTGATAAAACTTCCTGCAACTCTTTTTATTTGTTCACACTGTGATTTCTCTGGATTTTATTTTGAAATTGACTCTTGTGTCTGCACACATGTATGTATATGTGAGTGTATGATTTTAATGGTTCATTCCATTCTTTCTCTATCATCTAGAAATTCCATAGAATGCCTGATCCACTTATGATGCCCCATCTCATTGCCAATACTGTTGTCATTATACTAGTTCCTTGGATTTCTTTATTTCATATTAAGACAGATAAAGTCAATATGTAAGTTCATTTTTTGTGTCCTTTAAAAAAATATTTTTAACTTCTATGTTTTTAACCATTCTAACTGGTTACAGTATTACAATAATTTTATAGGCTGGTAATTCTCAAACTTGAGTATGTGGCATCATGATCACCTGGAGAACTCGCTAAACAAAGACTGCTGAGTTCCCTCCCTACTAGGCCTGGGTGGGGCTAAACAATCTTCCCAGGTAATGCCAGGAAGAACCACTGCTATCGGCTTAATTGTGTATGCGTCTGGTTTTAGGATCTGGAATTTGTTTGAGTTGAATGAATTTAAATTAGATCTTGAAGGTAAAGGAGAGTATCATCTGACATCTAAGTTATACTGAGTATTATCTTCCTCATTTGGAAAAAATGTATATTTTTAGGGAGTCTTTCACAGAATTTTGTTCCTTCAAATCATCTGGAGATGGTAAGATGCAGATTTTGATTCAGTAGGTCTGACATGTGGCCCCAAATTCTGCATTTCTAACAGCTCATAAACTGTTAGAAGCAATTTTGCTCATAATCTGGGTGCTTGTTAGAAATACTGGCCCTCAGGCACCATCCCAGACCACTTAAATCAGCTTCTGCATTTTAATAAGATTCCCAGGTGGTTCATGTGCATTTTAAGGTTTTGGATGCATGAGTCTAGAAAGAAATCTGTAAAACTCTGTGTTGTGTGAATATGTTTAAAATGTATTTTGAAAGCTCTCCCAGTGAATCTGCTTGTCATTCGGGCAGAGAAGCACGGGACTGGCTGGTCTGGCCTTAAGCACACCTGTTGCAGACTCCGCCACCCCATTCGGCCAGAGCTGGTGAAGCCGGAGTGCCCGACTGTGCAGCTGCTTCCTTCCGTCCTGCTCCCTGGTCGCCTTCCCAAGGCTCAGCTCTGTTAGAGAATCATGTTACTTCACAAAAAGACCTCACCTTGCATCCAAAAAATAACGTTTTTCTGCTGTCATCCTGTATAATGTGATTAAATCTCAAAGATGCGAGGTAACTCACAATCAAGCCCGGATTACCAGACTGTGAGCCAGCACTGAACACAGCAGGGGGCATGCGTGCTGGCACTTAAATGCTTATTGACAGAATATTTCCTGCGTTTCGGAAGGATTCAACTTTCCCCTCCATTTATGAACTCTGTGTGTATGAAACACTTTTCTTCTAGACTTAGACTTCTGGTAAGTGTTTTAGAGAGTAATTTCATGTCATTGCATTCTTTCTGGATTGATCTCCTATTATACATCCAATACTTTGTTACATACGTGTGGAACAAAATGTGTGCTTGCCAAAGTCCTGTTAGGATCCAATTCTATAATCAAAACTATCAGGCAATAAAAGGAAAATGGAGGTGACATTTTATGCTGCACTATTTCTTCTGGAAAATGAAATTTTAAGGGCAAAGATTATGTCTCTTGAGTGCTGCTGTATACAATATCTTCCCTGCCATGGATGCTCAACACTTGTTAAATGAGAAATTCACCCCACGGTTCTGTGAGTTAGAATTTTGATCAACTTCCTGAAAATGAGTACAGATGACGGAGTGGATAGCTGTGACAGGGCCTGCCAGGAAAGCAGGGACCGACACGCATAGTTCAGTGAGCTGTAGCTAGTTATGTTCTTGTAACTCTCCTAGATCCATAATTCAAAGTCTCACAGCTTGCATAAGATTTATCACACAGAAAACAGTAATTACAAAGACATAATGAAGGGGTGATTTCCAGGGAAGACTCTTTGGTATATTGGATGGCACAGTAGGAAACGTATTTTTGTAGCTTTTAAGAAAGATGAGCGCCGCCGGTGTTGGCATGGCAGTGTGTTCCCTTTGGCAGCTAGATCTTCATTTATTAGGACCTTTTGCGTTCAGATGAACCTGGAAAGTTATTCCAAAATTTATTACAAATAACGAAAATCAAGAAAGATTCACCATCATAAAGCATGCATGTTTCCTGGTGACCTGGCCTCCAGTGGCACCCTCTTGGGTAACTCGTTTGATAGGAAGAGGGGCCTCTGTCTTGACCACATCTATTACACCAGCAAAGTCACTGTCTACTGACAGGACGGTGAAAATTAATGGGTTAAGTTGTGTTAAAATGTAAAGGTTCAATAATCTGTGGCAGGTGGTGTTTTGTCATCTGTAGGGCAATGATGGCAAAGACAAACAGCAGAACAGATACAGGCCAAAGTTTACAGGTCTGCGGCTATGCTGGAGTGTAGCTGAGGGGTGAGGGATGCAGCGGCCCTGGCCGCACTGACTCACTGCAGTCCGAGTCATCGGAATGCCAACATGTGAATGTCGTATTCTCTGCCGAAAACAATTCAGCCAGCAATCTCAGGACAGTGTTATTGCTAGGAAACTGATCAAACTTTTTTGAACGAAAAAAATTTATTTGGAAAAAGGATTCCATTTAACACACAAATCCATATATCACATTTTCTTTCAAACTCATTATTGTACCAGCCACTATATTAGTTGGATCTGCAGTTCAGTTATTTGAATCATGTTTGCAGGCTCACTTTTCTTTACCTAAATCAACAGAGAGAACAATAGGTTTATATGTAGGTGTAATAAGAAAGAGACATTTTTATAAATTTTGGAAGATATATAGTGAGAGTACCTGACTCCTAATTTAAAGTAAAAATGATGAAATTGTAGCTGTAATCTAAAATTATGATATTCATAAAATCTACTTGGCTTTGAATTATTACTGGAGAGTACGTGAGCTTAAAAAAAATTATGATGAGTTTCAACCAAATTCCTGTAATATGTTTTCAATGAACTAAAATGAGCCTTACAACATACACTTTTTAAAGAAATCTACCAATAAGTATATATTAATATATTTTAAGAATTAACTCATTGATGTATTACGTTTTAAAATCAAACTGTAAAAATTTTCTTTTGTTCTAAAATATAATGTCACAAGTTAGATTATTGAGCAATTTGAAGAGCTCTTTCAGGAATTCTGAAAAAAGGAAGTGAGGCTGGATGACTGTAGGCTGCAAACATGCAGGTCATATTTCTAAGACACTGAAGAAGTTCAATGCTGTAAAATATAGACTTTTTTGCTAATTTTATGAACAAGAAATACAATAAAATATTATCAGAAAAGAACTTCAGTTCACTCAAAGAAGACATGTCAGTCTAACTTCCACGTGGGTAATGCCAGCATGGCAGGTAGGGGAAAGCGCTAGGCGTCCTCTGTCTGAAACTCAGAGGACATCCCACACCTTACTCCTGAGGCCCGTTCCTCTCATCTCAAAGGCAAAATGACTTTTTAAATATTTGCCTTTTAATGAAAGGAAAGCTATACGTTGCATATGAATCCAAGAGTCACAAAAAAATAGGATATTCACTTACCAAATGTTCCCAGAGGGCCAAAGTGTGGGTAGCAGGCCCCGGATGCTGGGGAGGAGAACACTTGCCATTCATGGGGGCAGAAGCCACAGTGCGGGACAGGGGGGGCGGGGAAGCCCCCCCAGAAGGTTGCGAAGTCCTGCTGTGCTCGTCCCGTGTAGTCTGTATGCCACGTGTGTATTTTCGTATGGTGTTACTGGGTGAGAGTGGGCATCATTTTATTATGTCTAAAAAAAAAAAAATTTAAATTTTCGTCCCTGAATAACATGTTTGCCATATCTTAGGATACTTATATCACATTAGTGCGTCTGGTTCTTTAGGAGTATTCATGTGAATGTGTGCTGAACTTCATAAATATTGTCTGTCTCTTGACACAGTTATATATGTTTTCAACATTAAGCAGCACTCCTGATGCTGATACACCAACTCCAAATCATCTTTACATTCTTGTGATGAACACTACTGATCATTATATTTTTAATGCATTAATTCATCAGAATAGTAACATTTGAACTAGAATCTTTGTATGTAAATTTATAAGTACATATCAACTTTGATGTTTTCTTTATATTATCCCAGAGGGTTTTCTTTTTTATGTCATCCTTGAGTCTACCTCAAGGTTGACGGACAGTCCTTGAGAGTTTGGTGTCCAGGTTATACTAGATTATTAAAATAAGCCAAAGAGCTTTCATTCCTTGTCCATTTTGTAAAACATTGCATATATGGAAATTTGAATCAAATTTAAAAAATATGTATAGACCTATTCACATTTTCTATTTCTTCATGAATAAATTTAATAATTTTATCTTTCTAGACTATTGTCTATTTACCAGTAATTTCAAATTTAATGGCAGTAAGTGGTTTATAGTATTTAGCGTGATCTTAAAAACTTCATTTCCTCTATAATTGTGATATCTTTTTCATTCTTTATATTGTTCATTTAGGGTTTGTTTATTTTTTCTATAGCATTGACAGATTACAATATTTTTAATGTTTTACCCAAAGCTTAGCATTCGGTTTTGAACTTTCATTTGCTATTTTATTTATTTCAACATTTGTATTTCTTTCCTTTAACTTTGTGTTTGTTTCATTAGTTGTTTTCCAAAATTTTTAAGTTGAATTGTGAACTGATTTCCTCCTACTTCTATAATATGTGCAATTTAATCTATAATTTTTAGGTATAGCTTTACCTATAAGTCAAAAATGTACTGTAATATGCATTTTGTTTCCCAGAGTCAATTTATTTTTGTGTTCCCTTAAGAATGACTGGCTTAAACTTCCAAATGTGTAATTTTTCTTTTTGTTTTAACTGTCTCATTTTTATTAGTTTTTAATATTATTGCATTGTTGGCAGAAACATGTTCTATAGTTTCTTTTTGTTTTGTTTTTTGAGTACTTAATCTGTAGGGTTTCATGTGATGATTTTTTGGTAAACATTGTTTATATGCATAAAAAATGTATTACTCATCAAATTTAAATTGTTAGTGGTGTCATTCAGATCCTCTTTAGCTTAAGATTTTTCTTGTTTTAGATGTGTCCATTTTGAAATGTATCTATTTTTCTTATTTTTCTATATATTTCATTTTATTGTGATAAGATCATAATATAAGATTTATCTTCTTAAAAATTTTAAGTGTACATTATATTGACTATAGTTACATTATTGTACAGCAGATCTCTAGAGCTTGTTCATCTTACTTACTAAAACCTACCCTTGTTGATTAATAGCTTCTTATTTCCCTCTGCCCGCACCTTTGGTAGCCATCATTCCAGTCATCGATTTTATGAATTTGAGCATTTCAGATACCTCATATATGTTCAAACATGCGGTACTTGTCTTTCTTTGTCTGGTTTATTTCACTTAGTGTAATATTCTCAATATATGTCCATGTTTTCAGATATGGCAGAATTTCCTTTTTTTTTAAGGCTAAAGAATATTTCACAATATGTAAATAGCACATTTTCCTTATCCATTCATCTGTCATGGACATTTATTTAGTTGTTTCTGCATCTTCTCTATTTTGTGGACAGTGTTGCAATGAGCGTGGAAGTGCTAATACCTCCTAGAGACCCTGATTTCAGTTCTTTTGGATAAATACCCAGATGTGGGATTACTGGATCATAAGTAGTTTTATTTTCAATTTGTTGAGGAAACTCCATAGTGTTTTTCATTTTGCATTCTCAACAACAGTTTGCAGGGGTTCCCATTTCTCCACACCTTTGCCAACCATTGTCTTTTGTTTTTGTTTGTTTGCTTTTCTGTAATAACCACCCTAACATATGTGAAGTGATATTTCATTATAGTTTTGATTTGATTTTGATGATTAGTGATGGTGATCATTTTTTTCATATATCTATTGGCCATTTGCATGTCTTCTTTGGAGAAATGTCTACAAATGGTATGAAGAATACACAATGAAGAAAGGATAGTCTCTTCAACAAATTGTGTTGGGAAAACTGGATATCCATATATAAAAGAATAAAATTAGTTGCTTATAGCATACACAAAAATAAACTCAAAATGGTTTGGAGATACACTATAAAAGTCCTGGGAGAACACATAGTAAAATTCTGGGGCATTGTTCTGGGCAGTGTCATTTTTGGATATATGATACCAAAAGCACAACAAACAGAAGTAAAAATAGACAAATAAGATTGTATCAAACTAAAAAGTCCACATACAGCAAACAGAACAGTCGACATCGTGTTAAAGCAACCTATGGAATGGAAAAAAAAATTGCAAACTGCCAGCATGGTGGCATACACCTGTAGTACCAGCTACTCAGGAAGCTAAAGCAGGATAGCTTGAGCCCAGAAGTTAGAGACTGTAATAAGATATGATTGTGGCACTGCACCCCAGCCTGGGTGATAGAGTGAGACCCCATCTCTAAAAAAAAATTGCAAATCATATATCCTATAAGGGATTAAATAGAGAACTCATACACCTCAATAACAAAAAAGCTAATAATCCAATTAAAAATGGTCTAAGGGCATTAATGGAAATGTATCTATTTTTAAAATCTTCCCCACAATGATTGACAACTTGTCAGTTTCTCCTCGTATTTCTGTTGATTTTTGTTTTATTAATTTTAATTAAATAGTACATACCTGATAAGGATTTTTATAGGCTTCTGATAGATTTTCTTTTTAGCATTGTTTAATGAACTCCTTTGTTCCAAATAATTTTCTTTTATTTACGTTTATTTGTATGACACTTTTGTTATGGTCAATGTATACCTAATATAATTTATTGCTCTACCACTTTACATTCAACAGTCATTTTTTTTCTATGTTTTATATAAATATAATATAGTTGGATTTTCCCACTCAATATGTTAATAAGACTTTCTTTCAGGGTCTAGATTTAAACTCTTTATTTTTTAATTTAAACTAATAGACTTTATTTTTAGTGAAGTTTTAGGTTTATAGAAATGTTGAGCAGAAAGCACAGAGAGTCCCCATATGCCTTTTTGCAGGTGCGCACAATTTCTTCTGTTATTAACATCTTGCATTAGTGTGGTGCATTTATGACAATTGAGGAACGAATACGGATACATTATTAACTAAAGCCCATAGTGTACAGCAGTTCTTACTCTCTGGTGTACAAGCGATGGATTTTGTCAAACACGTAATGCTGTGTATCAGCCACTTCAATATCAGGTCAGCAGTTTCACCGGCATGAAACCCTCTGTGCTATGCCTGTTTATCCCTCTTGCCCTCAGCCCCTGGCAACCCTGAATTTTTTACTTTCTCTATAGTTTTGCTTTTTTCAGAATATTATATAGTTGGAATCAAGCAGTAGGTAGCCTTTTTAGACTAGCTTCTTTCACTTAGCAAAATGAATTTAAGGTTCTTTTGTGTTTTTATGGCTTTATTGCTTATTTCTTTTTAACACTGAATGGTGTTTCATTGTATGGATGTACCACGGTTTATTCACTCACCTACAGAAGGATATCTATGTTGTTTCCATTTTTGGCCATTATGAATAAAGGTGCTATAAACATTCATGTACAGGACTTTCCATGGACATAAGTTTTGAACTCCTTTGCTAAATACCTAGGGGTGTGATTCCCGGTGGTAGTACCGGTCAACTGTGTAAGAAGCTGCTCGGCTGTCTTCGAGAGTGCCTTCCCCATCGCATTCCTACCAGCCATGAGCGAGAACGCCTCTTGCTCAACCTCCTCACCAGTATCTGGTGCTGTTAGTGTTTGGGATTTTATCCATTCTCATAGGTGTATAGTGGTATTTCATTGTTTTAGTCTACAGTTCCCTAATTATATATGATGTTGAGCATCTTTTCATATGCTTATATGTGATCTGGATGTATCTTCTTTGGTGAGGTATGTGTTCAGATCTTTTGCCCACTTTTAAACTGACTTTGAATTTTAAGTGTTCTTTGTATATTTTGGACTTGCACATACTTTCTCCCAGTCTGTGACTGCCTTTTCATTCCCTTAACAGTGTCTTTCACAGATTATAAGTTTCGATTTTATTAAAATCAAACATCTGTTTTTAAGGATTGTAATTTTTGTGTTGTATCTAAAAAGTCAACACCATATCTAATGGTCACTTGGATTTTCTCCTGTTATCTACTAGAAGTTTTGTGTTTTACTTTTAGGTCTGTGATCCAATTTTTCTTCATTTTTATGAGAGGGGTAAGGTCTGTGTCTCGCTTCACTCTTTTGAATGTGGATGTCCAGTTGTTCTAGCACCATTTCTTGAAAAGCCTGTCCTTTCTATTAAGTTGCCTTTGCTGCTTTGTCAGTGATGAATAGATTCTATTTGTGAGTCTATATCTGAGCTATCTATGCTGTTCCATTGATCTACTTGTACATTTTTATTGCTAAAATATTTATATTCATTTATAATATATCATTTATACTTTCTATTTTCATATCTTATTTTTATTCAATAAAATTATCTTTGTCCCCACCTTGTTTTTAAGTATTATATAATTTTTTCTTCTTTTATAATGAACCTTAAATTTTAATATTACTTGACCAGAAAAAAATGTAAAGCAAATGAATTCGTCCCTTTGTTTTCCAGAATAAAAGCTAGTATTTTATCTACCATCTACCTTACATTATTTTTCCTGAATGTTTTCTTTCATGATATATTTGAAAGCCAAAAATCAGTCATCATTATTGCTATTTATGCAGTTAATCTTTAGTTAATATTAACTATAGTTATTAATAGTTCATTACTTATTTCAACTCATTCTTACAATCTGGGTTTATTTTCCTTTTTTCTTAGGTAAATCCTTTCCTTGTTATTTTAGTGAGCATATGTGAGTGACAAATTTCTCAGTGTTTTGTTTCTAAAACATGTTTTTATTTTACTTTCACTCTTGAGTGATAATTTACAAGGGTATTTATCTTTAAGAAATGGTATCATTTCTCTTGAGCACTTAATATTTTTCCTCCTTAGTTCTGAACTCTTGAGGAGTATTCAGTAAGTCTAATTCAGGGTCAGCAAACTTTCCATTAGGGGCCAGATAGTAAACACTTCAGCTTTTGCAGGCCTTATTGTTTCTTCCACTGCTACTCAAACCTGCCTTTGCAGCACAAAAACAA
>VBSM01002217.1:2338434-2356999 GCA_008086735.1 Cheirogaleus medius
TTAATTCATTAAACATTTATTCAAGTAGTCTTTCATTTGAAAAATAAAAAAAAATATATCAATGTGACCTTGTGGTGGGTGACATAAGCTGACATTCCAATCAATGGTTGCACCTCAGAGCTTTCCCACCACTCTGATTTTAATCATCCAGCTTTATTACTCAGTTCTTCCAACCCTCAACTCTGGCATCCTTCACTGACTGTCAGTGACTTGCACCCCAAACCTTATTATTACCAGGAAGTAATCCACCCCGAGGTCCTTGGACTCTAAGACCCCTTACTCACCATAAGCTTACATTCTTTCAGCTTCCTGTCCCCTTTGTTTCATTCTGCATTCATTGGACAGCTATCCCACCAGAACTTCTCTCTCCTATGTTCTGAGTCCACTCCAGGTTTCGTTTTCTAATCTATACCTGTAATCGACTCCAAAGTTTGCCAATTTCATTGTGCCTTAAGTTAATGTCTTTGATTACCCATTGTTTTCATAGGCAACCAAACATACATCAATCACCCTCAGTCAAGCAATAGTATTTTATCTTTCTTACCATTTTGCTGCTCAGCCTGGGCTGTTGTTGACATACTTGTGATGACTAGCTCCATCACAATTTCATGCTAAGCAGCTTTGGCCAGTCGCTTAGAGATACTTGGCAATGCTTTTCCTCATCTCTGATTGACTCATTATAACTCTTCTCTTAGCAGCTGTTCGAAATATTCTCCGCTGTGTTCATATCCCCCTCCTACTTCCACATTCCACTCTTGGGTAAAGACTCTGGTTCCTATTTCACTATGAAGATAGATGACATTCTGCAGTCTACCATCTGTATGGTTTTTCTAAAATAAAAACAAAATCCATCACATCACTCCTCATTGCCATTATCTGGCTCCAGCTTATCTTCCCAGTTCATGTCTTTAGATACTCGTGGATTCTACTTTGTTTTCAATATCTTTGTTTCCCTACTTAGTCCATGCTTTCTCATACTTCCTTGCCTCTGCTTACCCTTTGCCTAGAATTTTATTTGCTATTTTCTTCATTTGTTTCTCTCTGCACATGTTGAGTCACCTCCTCTTGGAATCCTTCCCCGAACTGGTTTAGGTGCAGCTCCCATGGCCCCAGGGCCTTTGTCACAAAGCTTCCTTGATCATGTGGCTGTTACACTCATCCCTAGTATGCTCTGAGCAAGGTGAGAGCTCGACTACTTTCATTTTGATAACTTTTTCAAGCCAATAACACTGCCTAACACGATAAAAGCCCTGTGGATTTTCACTCAATGCATTTTAAAAAAATAAATGTTCTGAACTTTATTGACAACCACCCTGAAATGTCTTGATAGTTTTATAAAACTCCCTTATTTGATACATTTATCTTTTTGTTTCTTTTTCATTTACCTCATTTTTGTCCCCCACCAGTTTCAATTTCTCTTGCTGTAGAAATGGCAGATTGTTACTCATCGCTGTAGCCGCACAATTGGCTTTTTATTCAGTCCCCTCCTACCCCGTAGGATAACGTGGCAAGACATTCTACTGTATATTCTTGGTCTAAAAATATTTTCCCTCCATTTCATATTGAGAAAATGTATTTTCTTAATTCTGCTGCTAGGACAAACTATCTTTTCCATGCTTTTTCTTCAGATACTATATTTTTCCAAAATTCTAAACTCTGCCTGTATCTCCTTCTCTGTTACTAATTTGACCTTTAACTGATGACAATCTCATATCTGCCACCACCATTCTAGTGAATTTGCTTTCCTTATTTTCAGTGCAAAACTCTCTCCTCAGTCATAATCCTCGGGCTCTCTCGTCTCAAGAGACTCGGACAGCCCAGTTGTTCTTAACTGTACAGCTCCTCCACCCGTCTGCTGGAATGAGTTAGCCTGAAGTTCTGCTGGTACCTCTCTTCATGTTTTATTCTTTGGACTCACCACTAATGACCATCTCAACTGGCCTGTTCTGCCAGCAATTGCAGCCAGGCGCTGCACAACGACATTGCTGCCAACAGCAGACCACATGTATGATGGTGATCCCGTAAGATTATAATACATATCTTTACTGTGCTTTTTCTATGTTTAGATACATTTAGATACACAAATACTTCCCAGTGTGTTACAGTTGCCTGCAGTATTTGGGACAGTAACATGCTGGACCGGTTTGTAGCTTAGGAGAAATAGGCTACGCTACAGAGCCTAAGTGTGTAGAGGGGCACCATCAAGCTCTGTGTAAGTGCACTCTATGATGTTCGCATAATGACGAAATCACCTACTGATGTATTTTTCAGAACATATCTCTATTGTTAAGCAATGCATGACTGTATATTCAAAGAACATTGTCTATCTTCTCAGACTATATGGAAATATAGATTTTGAGCAATTTTGATTAAAATAGATCTGATATGGTTGCAATTGAATTAGAATTGTGTGAGGACCAACTGCAGTTTGGGCCACTGACTACTTGATTTCCCTCTAGTGTTGCACAGCCTTACAAACACTACCCCCAACCTCTTCATTGCTGCTGAACCCAGCCTTCTGGAAACATGGAAGTCCTCCTGGGGACACCTGAGATGGGCTCCCATCAGCCTCTGGTCACAACATTTTTCTCAACTGGTTAATATGTAACTTTGCTTTTTGTGTATTTCTATTTAAAGACTATTTATTATATATTATTGATTTATTAACACTAGACTTAAACCCAATAGCACTGTATATAACTCATGACCAAATGAAGCTTCTCTAACAGAAGTATTTTCTTTGTAAGCACATCACAGCTTTCTTGCACTTGGGAACACTAGAAAACACTTCAGCACTATGCTTGGGGGCATTTTAAATAGCAAAACTACCACTGAAAAGCACAAAAATATAAAAACGTGGCACTCAGTGTAGCATGGAAAGGACACTTGTTTAGTATGAGAGTTGAGATAGGAAAGCAATGTCCACCTTGTTCAGTCTTAGCTGAGAAGGTGCATATTGAGTAACTCCAAATATTTTGCTGCTCTGCAGATGTTTGCAAATGACCATAAAAGCACTGAAAATATTGATTTTGAATAACAAATTAATTTTAGCAAGTAGGTACATTTACACAGATGGAATCCATGAATAACAAGAATGAACAATATATACAGTTCTGTTGCTTCTTTATTAACTTTCACTCACTTAACACCTACTTAACTATTTAGAAACATTTTACAATAAAATTATTCATGCTTCCCTTAGGATATTCTTTTCCTTTGCTTGGCTGGCTTTCTGTATAGCAACAGTATCTCAAGCCAAATCCTGACTTTTGCTCATGATAAACCACAATTTTCTCCTATTCATATGTTTTCTAATGGTATAAACTTTCTTCTGATCACCGGAGTTAGAAGCAAACATTACACTGTGCAATATGCTTCTCTCTCTTTTATAAAATAATTCATTCTTGATATTGCCATCAGCTTTATTTTCATGAAATAGGTCACATTTCTCTATGCAACAATTAAATATATTAACAGCTTTCAATTTTCTGAATATGTATTCAGGTAGACTCAAAAAGCCCAAACTACTTTCTTTGATTAAGTAAATATTATACTACAAAGCATTCTATGCTCTAACAGTGTTGTAAAATCTACCCACTTAGATTTTATTAATAACCCTACACAGATGTAACCATTATCCTCATTTCTCATACCGTAGATCATTTTTACTATTTTGGAGCATTATATAATTGAAATAATTCAGTGTATTATTTGGGTCTGGATTTTTTAAATCTAATATAATAGAGACACAGAAAGATTTTGGCCATTTACATTTCACTGATTATTTATTGATTCAATTTTTGATGGAAATATGACTATTTTCAGTTCAGGTGCATTACAAATAGTGCTGCTATAAACACTTTTATATCTCATTTATTTGCCTCTTGGTTAACGTGTGTATATGTTTTTGTTGCACACATAACAGTAGTGTTTGACTGTTCCAGGCCACCACTTGGTACTATCTGTTGCTTTTGAATTAACCATTCTAGTTGGTGCATAAAGATACATCATTATGTACTATTTTTAATTTCCTTGGTGATTAATGATGTTAAGGTTCTTCCTGTACATATTCTGGTAGTTTGGATAAATGTGTGAAAAATGTTTTCAAATATAGGTTTTATTATTCATCAGGTATTGTGAGGCCAAAAGATCAGAAGACTCTGCAAAGACAGTTTGTTACTCACAGATCCCAGGGGCGGGGCTCACCATGGCAGTGGGGGAGGGGCACGGGGAAGCACCAGGGTGGTCAGGAGGCAGAGGAGGTGGGGGAGATGTAGACAAGGGCCTTGCTCGCGTCTCTGCCAGAAAGGAATGGGAGGCAAGGGAGGGCAACCTGACTGAGGGTGGGCTAGCTGGATAATGCCAGCACGCTCTGGGGAATGGGGCTGTCCGCACTTGTCTGGTACCTGGCCTGGCGATTGGGCCTGGGGTCGTGACCTGGTGTGTGAGACGGATGGATGAAGGAGGTGGGTGAGGCGTGAGCTCTGGACTGGCGGCTTGAAAGGAGCACTCCCCAGGGAGCTCTTCGCCGTCTCCGGCACTGCCTAGTCCCAGAGGGACCCTGCAGCGTAGCAAGGACCCAATGTCAGAAAGCATCAGAAACAGAGAAAATAAAACGCAGTGGTCAATACAAAGAGTGTGTTCAAGGCTCTTGTTTGTTTATCTATTGTGTTTTTTTTCAGATTGTTTAAATTCAAGAAACCAGCTTTGTGCTGTTTATAAGATAACTTCTTTTATCTTGTGACTGTCCTTTTCATTCTCTTAATGTGCCCCCCCACCTTATTTTTGTTATTAAGGTATAATTTATATACAGAAAAAATTTACTCTCGTAGGTATAAAATTCTGATAATTTTGGCAAATATTACATGTATAGTCATGTAACCACCATCATCATTTATAGAAGAGATATGTCACCCCCCCAAAATCTCCCTTGTCTCAATGTAGGTAAAAGAAGGTTTATTTTAACAAAAATGTCAAGTAACTGGAATTATACATTGTGTTTCCTTTTCAGCCTGAGTAATTTCACTTATAATTGAGATTCACGCAAGCTATTCTGTGCATCAGCAGTTGGGTCCTTCTTGTTACTGGGAGGGTTCCACTGTGTGGGTGCAGAAGATTGTCCATCTGTGCTCAGGTGAGGCAAAGTTGGATTGCTGCCGATTTTTGATAAGTGCTAGTAAAACCTCTGTGTATACCCACATACAGATATTGTATGAACACAGATTCTCAAGTCACTTGAGAATACCTACGAGATCAATTGCTGACTCATTTGGTAAATGTAATTTTAACTCTGTAAGAGACTGCCAAACTCGATTTCAAAAGCTCTGTACCATTTCGCATTTCCAAGAGCAATGTTTCTTTCTCCTATTTTGGGGATATTGTGGTCAAATATTTTAGCCTGTTATATACTAAAAGATACAATACATTGCTGCTAATTTTGCCTGAGACTCTCAGTTTCTGGTTTTCCTCTTCTAACAGTTTGAGGAGTCTGTTTTCAATGTATAATTATTTGTGTAATTATGCCTGTAAAATTGTATAAAATTCTGTTTGCAATTTTTTCTTTAATATGTATGTCACATTTGGTATATGGTCATGCTCTCTTCATATTGCTAACTGGGATGTGTTTCCTAACTTTCTAATTTCTGGAATGGATTGTGTGATAATCAGGGCTTTTTATTTGAGTTGTATTTGGAGGATTTCACTGGATAGCCGTCTGTGCCTTAAGCTTTGTTTGGGGGAATATTTCAAAGATATCATTCATTGTTTTCCGCCTTACATTTCTTTTGATATCATCCATCATTCTTTCTATCATTTCTCTGAAAAATGTTTGTGTTGTTTTCCTCTGGTTGACTTTTATATTTTATATTTTTATGTTTTACTGAAATCTTTGGGTTCAACCAAAGATGTATGTGTGCATGTGTGTGTTTCACATTGTTTTGCTTGGGTTTTACAGAGTTCTTTATTGTCTTGGTTTGTGTACTTCGTCTATTTGGCAAAATTCTCAGCCAGTACAGCTTTACATCTTGGCTCTGCCTCATTCTCTCTCATCTCTACTTCCAATAATGTTTGTTGGATTTTTAATATTTTTCCAGCCCATGCCACCCATTTCTTTTCCTCATATATCGATCTGGGCATTTCTACATGCCTGTTTTACTGTTACACATTTCTGCTGTGACTGTGAATTCTTGATTTTAATTCATCTTTTGTTTGATTATAATCTCCATCTTTTATTTTCCTACAAATACTATCCACAGATATTGTAACTTTTTTATCTTTAACTCTTATATCTAGATCATAAAATAATCACTGTTTGCCTGTTTTATGTCTTAGGTTAAGCCTTTGATCTGGGTCTTTCTGTGTCTGCGTTTTTAAAATTGATCAGGTGTCATGCTCCTGTGTATAATTTGTGCAGGGCAAGAACTCATTTATAAATTGAAGAGGCTCTCAGTAGTTAGCTTTTCCACCGCAGACGCTTTCTTGTCCTCTGCCCGGTAGAAAGATTAGGGTAGATGGAACTGACTCAAAGTTGTGTTGTGGTTTTTCATCTGTGTATCCTCTGCTCCTGTTGTGTGGCTTCCTAAATTTCCCTCCTGGGAGCGGGGGTGTCCCCGGCCTACGCCCCCTGCTCTGCATTCTGATCTCTGATCTCTGCTTCCCCAGTCCCACAGTCTTCCTCAGCTGCTTCTGCTTTGCTTTTTATCACTCTGTCCCAACCAGGTTCAACTTCTGGCAATCATTCATTAATAGCAACAGTTTCTCTGTCCTTCTCTTCTGAAATCAATAAATTGTCTCTAAAGCCCTACAGACTACCAAAATTTTAGTTGGCTTCTTTATCTCATAAAGATGATCCTTTAACTGCACCTTTTGCCTAGATTTATATGCTTAGAATTAGAGTAGATACTCAGGGAAAATGGCTTCAAAATATGGGCCCATCTCTCCCCCGTTCTCAGTGATCTCGGCCCCTGAAGACACGACAGCTCGGCAGCTCTCCACTGCCATCCATGCTCGTATCTCAGTCGTGGTCTTGGCGGAAGCGTTGTCTGTCTCTAGTTAATCCATTACAGCCGCCAGTGGCTATCCTCACACATTTTCCTAATAACTCTGTGTCTCAGTCCCACTGCTTGCCACCCACGGATGCCCATCTCCATTTTTCTGCTGGTTGAACATTGCCTTTTAATAATAACTCAGTGGGAATCTGCATGAATTTCCACATTCAGAAGTGATCTTTCATCCCTTGGTGTTTTTGTATTTTGCCCTATGTCTTGACCTACATGAATTATCAGGAGTACCAATTTGCAGGTGTAATGAGGCCATCAGCTTCTCCGTGTTATTAGTCTTTCTCACTGTAAATAAGACTGTTTTTACTATTCACCTTCCATGCAGTTATCTTACATGGCAACACGTATACACCTGTCACCTGTCAGCAGAATGGAAATAAAATATGCATTTGTTTGATGCGAATTAATTCAATGGATATGTTAAGTGCGATTAGGACTCACTGGAGAAAATGAAGCACCCTGGGATTTGGGAGGTTCCAGGAAGGTCCCCTTTCAGGGGGAAACCTCTTCATTGAAATGTTTAATAATAATAACTTAAAAAGGCAGTTTTAGACCCTGCTGAAATACAAATTTACCTTCATGGAGTAACAGATTAAAATCTATCTCTTTTTTTCTTTCTTATTTTGAATGAGTTTACCATATTTTTTCCTGTTTAATAGAAAAGGAAAATGTTTCGATGCAGTTATATTTAAGCTTATGAATAAAGAAAGGGAGATTTCATTTGTTTTGTTTCTCTTTCTATGCATATCTGAGACTTCCTTTCCAGAAACCCCTGCCTGACACTACCACACTGAGATGAATGTCGTTTCTCTGTGCTCCAATGGCATTTCGTTCCATCTAATACACTACTAAGATTTGTTTCCTGTCATAAGTGACACTTCTTCAAATTGGGGCGAATGTCTTATCCACGCCAGGTTCATAGCACAGGACTGTCGCGCTGCCGGCGTCTCCGTGCTCTGGCGAGGGCAGACTGCAGCCCTCACCTCACAACTTATACAGAGTGCAAAGCATCGTTTTCAATTCTGAGAATGCATCAATGAGCAAACGAACAAAATTTTTCCATCCCCTAGGAGATAACCTAATGAGAGAGGCAGGCAAGAAAAACAAATGTGTAACATAATGATGTAAGGAGATGGTAACTGCTCTGGAGGAAAACAAAGGTAAAGAAGTAGAAGCTAAGACTGGTGGTATTTTTGGAGAAGCCTGAGAGAGCGGGTAAAACAAGATTGCAGATACACTGAGAATCTTTATGGGAAGAAAAAGGTAAAATCAAAGGCCTCCAGGCAGGATCCTTGGCTTTTACCAGGAGAGGCAGTGGGAGCGCATATTGGGCTGGCGCAGCCGGGGACAGGCAGGCAGGTCAGAGATTCGCCAGGGCAGGCCCGCACTCTGTGTGTGCTGCTGGGGCGAAAGGGAAAGCGCAGGAGGGGTGCCCAGGGCACACGAGGCATGCTTCATGGTTTAAACATGGCTGCAGAGTGAAAGACAGAAGGATGTCAAGACTAGAAACAGAGTCGCTAGTCAGATTCAGCGTACTGTCTAACTAGAAAATCGCAGGGAAGTGAGGACTTACCGTGACCATGTCAGCCTGGCTGCTGTATGCGCTCACTGCACTGGTGATTATTCTGGGATGGATTAAATGTTGACTTCATAGAGCACTTTCTACCATGATTTCTTTCATTCACAAGTACTCTATTGGCCCATCTCCACTTTACATGAGATTTACATCTTAAAACTTCACTCAATTCCATACTTTATTTAGATTTCCTGTTTTCTTCTAATTTCCCTTTTCTGTTCCAGTATCTCATCCAGAAACCACATTACATTTCACCATCATGTCTCATCAGGCTCCTCCTGGCTGTGATAGTTTCTTTCTCAGACTTCTAAAAAGTTTCTTTGTTTCTCTTGACAGTTTGAGGATTACTGTCCCAGCATTTTGTAGAATGTGTCTCTACTGGGATTTTTTAAAAATGTTGTTCTCATAATTAGACTGGGATAATATGTTTTAGGGAAGAAGACCAAAAACACATACAGAAGTAAAGTGTCATTGTCATCCCTTCATATCAGGCATACATATTGTCACTATGATTCTTCGTTGATGTCAACCTTTATCACCTGGCTTGAGATAGCTTTTGTTGGGATTCCCCATTAAAGCCGCTCTTTTTCCGCCTCCCTGTGTTGTGCTCCCTGGGAGGAGGGACTGTGGGGCCCAAACCTAAAGGGTGGGTGCGATGCTCCACCTCACTGAGAGAGGGATGTCGACATACGTTAGTTTTCTGAATGGGAGAAAAGTATCCCATTATCTCTTCCACTCCTTTATCAATTTATTCCATCATTAATTATATCAGTATGGACTCATGTATTTATTTTATGCTTTGGGTTATAATCCAATACTCCTTTATTTATGTTTCCCAAATTGTTCCAGCTTTAGCCACCGAGAGATCTTTCAGTTGACACCTGTGATCCTTCGACATGTTCCCATCATTGTGGATGTTTCATGTATTTATTTACTTATTTTAGTCCCTTTTTTACTTTCTGGCACCTAAAATACATCGGGCCTGCCTGGGACGTTTCCTGCACCAGTCCCGTCGCCAGGCACGTCTCCAGGGAGCCTTCGCCCTTTCTGTCGGTGAGGGGAATTAGAGACTGAGGTTTGAGTGCTGAGTGTGCTGCCGGCTCCCAGGGCCTCCTTGTGTCTAGGCCTTCTCAGGTGACAGAGCAAATAGAGCATGTGTGTGCAAGTTACCACACACGCGCACACACGTCTATAGATGTGCATTTCTCATGTAACCAGTTTGTATCTGCGTGAAGCTGTGCAGGAGTTTATACTGATGTCATTAACTCCAGTCCATTTTCACAAGGGCCACTATCCGCTCTCCCGCCTGCTTATAGGTAAATTCATATTCAAACAGGGAGAAACTTGGCTCTCACCAAGGGCCATCCACGTGCTTAGTTGTTGAGTTCCAGTGCACATGTGTAGCCGGTAAGAACTGTTAACCCAGACCCCTGTGGGAAGCAACATCGGGTGGTTCTGTTTGTCTTAGTCTTACGGATGCCACGCAGTACCAGAGTTAGGTGGGTCAGCGCGTTTCTTCTGCTTCTTCAGGGAGATTGTTTCACACGTTTGTAATACAGTTAGGTTGTTTGTGACACAACATAGCCCATCCTGGGATTCCCCAACTTTCTCAATGTTTCTTATTTCTAAAATTGTAGGCATTAAGGTACTCACTGTGTGCTATGGGCTCTGACAAATGCATGGTGTTATGAGCCCACCATTATTGGGCTCATAAAACATTGAAAATAGTTTTAATATCCTAAAAAAATATCCTGTCATTCACTCATTCAGTCTTTCTCTCCTCTACCTTAGTCTCTGGCAAGCACTGATCTTTTTATTGTCTTTATAATTTTGCCTTTTCTAGAATGCCATATAATTGGCATATGGCATGTAGCCTTTTCAGATTGTTTTCTTTCATTTAGCAATATATGTTTAAGATTCATCCCTTAATTTTCATAACTTGATAGCTCATTTCTTTTTAGTGTTAAATAATGTTCCATTCTGTAAATGTAACAAAGTTGTTGATTCATTCATGTCTTGAAGGATAGCTTGGTTGCTTTGAGGCTTTAGCAATGTATAAAGCTACTGTAAAAATTCATGTACAAGCTTTGGTGTGGAAATGGGTTTTAAAATCAGTTGGGTAAATATCTGGGAGCTAAATTACTGGATTGTATGGTAAGACTATGTTTAAGTTGGTTAGAAACCCCCAGGTTGTCTTCCAAAGGAGCGGCACCGTTCTGCACTCCCACCTGAGGCGGTTCCTATTGCCCCGCCTCCTACCCCCGCAATGGGGATGGTCAGTTTTTTAGATTTTGGGACTCATAATGGGTTGTATTGGTTTCTTGTTGTTTTAATTTACAACTCCCTGATGACAAATAATTTTGTTTCATTTCTTATGCTTATTTGCCATCTGTATATCTTCAAAGATCAGTCTGTTTATATTGTTTCTTCATTTTGTAATTGGGCTGTTTGATTTTAATTGTTTATATTTTAGGCTTCTTTGCATATTTTGATACAAATTGGTTCTCAGATGTGTGTTTTGAAAATATTTTCTCCTAGTCTATGATTGTCTTTTGATTCTTTTGACAGTGTCTTTCACAGAGCAGAAGTTTTTAATTTTAATAAAGTCTAAGTTGTCATTATTTTTTTCTTCCTGGATTGTGTTTTTAAAAACTCACACCCAGCCCAAAGTCACATAGATTTTCTCCTATGTTTCCTCCTAGGAGTTTTACAGTTTTGTAGTTTTTATTTAGGTCTGTGATCTCTCTGAGTTAATTTTTCTGAAAGGTTGTATAAGGTTTGTGTTTGAACATATTATTTTGGATTTATATATCCAATATTATTTGCTGAAAAGAATATCATTTTTCTATTAAATTGCCTTCCCTCCTTTTCAAAGATCAGTTCACTGTCTTGGTGTGGGTTTATTTTTGGCCCCTGTATCCTGTTCTATTTATCTATGTATCTGTTTTTACCAATACAATATCATGATTATGATAGCTGTGGTTAGTCTTGAATCAGGGTAGTGACCAACCTCCAACTTTGTTCTTCTTCTTCAGTATTGTGTTAACAATTCTGAAGTCTTAAGAGTTCCTATGTAAGTTTTACGCTCCGTGTGTCAATATCCACGAAACAACTTTCTGAGCTATTGATTGGGATGACATAGATCAATTTGAGAAGAATTGACATCTTAATAATATTTAGTCTTTCAGTCAATGAACACACACTATCTCTCAATTTCCTGAGATTTCTGTGATTTTTTCATCAGAGTTTTGTAGTTTTGTATAGGATGTGGATCCTATACAAATGTTCTTATATTTAATGTAGGTATTTCATTTTGGAAGATACATTAAATGGTATTTTTAAACTTCAAATTTCAATTATTCATTGCTGTTGTATGTGAAAGCATTTGACTTTTATATTAACCCTGTATCCTGTTGCCTTGATATTAATATGTAAGTTCTAGGAGTTTTTTGTGGATTCTTTGGGATTTTCCACATAGATAATTCTACCATGTGAGAAAAAAGTTTCACTGTTTCCTTCCCAATTAGAATAACTTTGATCCCCTCCTCTAATTGTATGTGCTAAGACTGCCAGTGCACTGTTGGAGAGGCATGAGGAGAAAGGCACATCTACTGACAACAGATTTCCTCAATCTTCATTTATCTGAGAAAGCTTTTATTTCTCCTTCACTTTTGAAGAATCATTTCACAGAGCACAACATTCTAAATTGGTGTGGGGGGGATTTTATTTGTTTGGGTTTTTTTTTCTTTCAACATTTTTTTTTCACTCCACCCTCTTCTGGCTTGTATGGCTTCTGATGAGAAGTCCTATACAGGTTTCATTCCCGTTCTTCTGTGTGGAAACTGCCCCCACCCTTGTGGTTTACGTCAAGAGTTTCGCTTTGCCTTTTGTTTCCTGAGGTTTGACTGTGATTTGCCGAGATGCAGACTTTGTGGCATTCACCCTGCTTGGTTTCCTGTGAGCCTCCTGGATCTATGGTTTGTTATCTGTCATTTACTTTGGAAAATTCTTAGTAATTATTAATTTAAATATTTTTTCAGCTCCTTTCTTTTTCTTCTTCTTCTACTATTCCTATTATATGTATTTATGTCTTTTGTAATTATCTCACAGTTTGGGGGTATTGTTATATTTTAAAATTATTTTTGTCTTTGTATCTCAATTTGAGATGTTTCTATTGCATATGTTCAAACTCATTGATTCTTTCCTCAGCTGTGTCCAGTCTAAAGGTGAGTCCCCAACAGCAGTGGTCCCAAAACTTTTTGGCACCAAGGACCAGTTTCATGAAAGACCATTTTTCCACAGATGGGATGGTGGGGGCTGGAGGGGTGGGGATGGCGTCAGGATGATTGAAGTGCATTATGTTTATCCTGCAGCCAGACCTCTCTGCTGATGAAAGTCTGTATTTGCAGCCGCTCCGCAGCGCTAGCATCACCGCCTCAGCTCCCCCTCAGGTCATCAGGCATTGGATTCTCATAAGGAGCTACAACCTAGATCCCGCGCATGCGCAGTTTACGGTAGGGCTCCCGCTCCTGCGAGAATCCCGAGCCACTGCTGATCTGACAGGAGGCGGAGCTCAGGTGGTGATGCGAGCGATGGGGAGCGGCTGTGAACACAGATGAAGCTTCACTGGCTGCCTGCTGCTCACCTCTGCTGTGTGCCCGGTTCCTGACAGGCCATGGTCCGGTACCCATCTGTGGCCCAGAGGTTGTGCACCACAGCATTATAGGTAGTCTTCATCTCTGTTATTGTGTTTTTGATTTCTGGAATTTCCTTTTGTTTCATTATTTGAGTTCCTGTCTCAAATATTTGATTCTTTTTCCATTAGAGCCCTTAACATATTAATCATACTTAGTTTAGATGCCCTGTCTGATACTTCTAACACGTGTGCCATATCTGAGCCTGTGTTTAATGACTTTTTTGACTCTTCAAATTGTTTTTCCTGCCTTTCTTGCATGCCTTATAATGTTGAATGGTATATAGTCCTTAATGTGATATTTTATGTTAGTCTTTCTTGGAGATGTGCTAAGTTTAAAATTTGCTGAACAATATATGCCAGAGGGTTCAGATTCCTCTAGTGTTCTTATATTTGTTTTCCTTTTTGACTTTGGGCTTTCCCAAGTACTCTTCCTCAGAAAGCATCTGATCATAGCTGTTTCCATTGCAGTCCCTTGCCACAGTAAGAGTCCTGCTGGTGTGCCATAGGGTGTGGGGAAGGCTATCACTTTATAATCTTGTGACTAAATCCTGGTCTTAGTGGGCCTGTGTCTGCAGAATCCGACCTTCGCAGGTGGTTCTGCAGTGGAACATGACATGGCCCTTCAGTCAGGCCATAGGCTAATGTGGCTGCAGTGGGCTGGATCGCTTGAATATGAGATAAGGCGTTTGTTACACCCGTCCCCCAGGACAGTAGTCCTTTGTTATAGAGGACATCGTGGGTGCGTTTCACAAGGATCACTCTTCCTGGCCCCCGGCTAGAGCCAGTAGGATTTCTGTCTTAGTGCTTTCCGTGAAAATCTGATGGTCTGCCTGGTGCTTAAACCCACAAAAGTGTGAGGGCCTCCCTAAGACTGTGGACCCCGGGTTTTTTCTCTAACACTCTAGTCTAGGGGTCCTCAAACTTTTTAAGCAGGAGGCCAGTTCACTGTCCCTCAGACCGCTGGAGGGCCGTTGGAGAGTGCGGGGCACATTCCACACATGCGCACTGTGGGCCCGGACTAGTCGGCTGCTAAGCAGGACAGGCAGCGGAGGCAGAAACACCCGGCGGGCCAGATAAATGTCCTCGGCGGGCCGCAGTTTGAGGACGCCTGCTCTACTCCATATTCAGCCTCCAGTAATTCTTCTTTATCATTTAGTATTCCTGAGAATTACTCTTTCCAGCAGCTGGAGATATTTTTAGATCCAGGTGAACAGCTCAGCTGTGATCCTCTGGGTTCACTGCTCTCCTCAGGTTTTGGGGAGATGGTTTGCTCTATATCAGTTCCCTCATGAGCCCAAGGAAAGTTGTTGATAATCTGCTTATTCACGTTGATTGATTGATTGATTGATCAACTGATTGTTATTGTGAAGATGGGAATGTTACCTTCTAATCTCTTTAAATGTCAAAGCTGAAACCAAATGTCTATCATTTTTAGTATAGAAAAGTTTCAATGATTATTTGTATCATTGTAACTCTATAGTGGGAACATCACTTTTTGGTAAAAAATAATTTCTTTTATTTTGTCTTTACTTCACTATTTCTTAAAAAGTAACTAATGATACACAAGATCCATGTATTTCATGATAACAAACTTACATCGCTAAAGGCTGTCCTTTTAGTTGTATTTTTCACAGGTGTTATACCTTTCTACTTAACACTGTCTTTAGTAAGGCATCAAATTTTCTCTAGGTTACAGGTAGCTTTATTTCATCAAAAATCAATTTTCAGTGCTAATGTGGGCACATTTTCCCCAGAGTAATGACTTCTTGTTGTGAAGCAGAACTAAAAAGAATAATTTGTTTATGTGCTGTTAAGGCCTCAAACTCGGAGTCTAATTGTTTGTGTGCAGAACCGTGCTTTAGAACTGTTACTCCTATTTTTATAGTGAAATTTAAGATGGGGGGCTAGGTGAATGGTTTTTAATTTAATGGACTTAAAAATTCTCCCTCAGCCTGTCAGATTATTTGTGAACATGCAATATCATTTTGTGCAAGTGCCCTAAGAGAGAAACAAAAGTAAAAAGGCTGTTTGTTAAACATGTGGCAGACGAAAGTAAACATCATCCCCTAAAATACAATTATATTTAATACAAGATCATCTCTCTTGTGGATAGATTAATTAGCACAGAAATCTAAGAACTATTTTTATTTAAATTGAAAAAAGTCATCAATTCATGTAGAGCTTAGGCATAACTGCCTATTGTTGCTTCCGCCAAATCTAAAGATGGCAACGATGACCATATAGTGACTATGCAGAGCTCCACGTTCTTGAAGTACCCATCACACAGCATATCATAATGAAGGTGTTTCTAATTTCACATGTTTGTATGTGCACATGAAAATTCAAGCGCTATTCTAAACTAAGAAACCAAAGTGACTTGAGGGCATCTCTGTTTTCTTTGTTTTTTTGTCTTTGTTTTCTGACATGTGTAATTCTCAGCAACATTGGAAGTTTAACGCTTGTCTAAATGGACAGATTTGTACCCCTACACCCTTACTTGTCACCCAGTGATTGCTCATGCCCATTTGTGGGTGTAGATAGCTAATACAGTGTGAGGAATGAAGAAGGTTTAAGCTTGAGAAAATGTCACAAAGGTGACAACTGTAAGGACCATTTCAAGAACTTGGAGATGTGGGATATAAATGAAATGAAAGCACTGCATTCCCAGGGCAGAAAGAATTTCATTTAGATCCTAGCATGTGTGTTTAATTGGTTAACTAGAGAATCTATTAAGAATTACAACAGACCATTTTTTAGCTACTCATGTATCCTTAAATGCCTCACTTAGACTGATTTTATATCTAATCTATTGAAAACAGTTAATACATTTTCTCTTGACCCAAGCACACAATTGTCTTCTTTCTTCCTTTGTAGTCTAAAGAGCACTCATTGCAAAAACCATCATGGTTTCTTCATTTGTCGTGTTTTTGATGCATACTAAATTTTGACTGTGTGTATTGTTGTTGCTGTTCTGTCAGTTGGAGTGCTTTTGGCTGCAAGTAATAGATTACCCGAAAGGGAAGTCAATGTCTTAACGAAGAGTTTAATATCACAGATAACAAGAAGCCCTGCAAAATGTGATTCCAGAATCAGTAAATTAAGTAATACACAATATCACCAAGGACCCAGATGTTACTGATATATCTATTTTGCATCCTCAGCCATTGAAATGTATCTTGCCCTCTGATGACTAAAAGATAGTTTCTACAATTCTGGGTGTCAGATTCTCACAATTTCAATCAAAATGCGAAAAGAGCAGTGTCTCCAGGAACATCTTTTATCAGGGAGAAAAATATTTTTCTGACGCAATATCCATAGGAAACCTTCATATATTAATATTTTATTAGCCAGCCTGCTAATTAGATTGATGAACCTTGGCAAAACCAGCCTCTGTCAAGTTAAAGAGAATTATCATAATTTGATTTAGATTAATCAAAAATTATATATTGTGGCTGGGGAGGGGCCAAATTCCACAAACACCGGAGAAGCCAAAGATCAGAAGGACGGAATGGGAGAATGGCCACTGGATACACAGTTATATCTGCCACTGAGCCTCCCTCTAGCAAGCTTGCTCTGTGTTTTAGATCATACTGGCCTGTAACGTACAAGAGGAAACTGCTCAAATATCAAACAGGCAAGGTTGTGAAAAGTGAGCATCGGGCAACACCATTCACTTCACTTTTTCTTCAAAGTGTTTTTCCCCTTTATTTTTAAGATAATCTGCTTTAAATGCAGTGTAATGTGCGTTCGTCTAAGTGCTAAAATTTCAACTTCATCTACATTGCTGCTTGTTTTTTGGTTCTTAGTGTACCAGTCTTCTCTGTTCTTCAATAAAATTGTCATCTGAAGTAACTGGATGTTCTCTCAGCTGCTTCTGTTGTTTACATTTACAACATTTTTCAGTAGTTTATAAATTCTAAGAGGTCAGGGATCACATCATGTTCTTTTCTTGCGTTCCCCACAGCATCTGTTAGGTATTAGCTAAGAATTCAAAAAAACTGCTGACGAAGCACATAATTACTTTCTATGGTGTCTTCACTTTTTAGTTTTCTGGCTGTCCTATTTATTATTCGGGATATAGCATCTATTATCTTTATACCTGCACTTTTCCTACAATACTGCCTCATTTTGCTTATTTTCCAATTTTATAAACAATATTTTTATTTGATTCTAGTTCACAAACTATCCCTGCTTAATAATACCATGTCTATAAATTTGTCCCTTTTCAGGTTATAGAATGAGATTTTCTTATATACTGCACATCAATTTATTTTTTCTGTACTCAATCTATGTTTTATCTGTTGATTGTTTAAATAATTACTTAAATTGTTTATGGATATGATAGATGCTCAATATAAAAATAATGAATAAATTGAAACAAAATAGAAATAGTAAAGCTACATATACCTCCTAGAATTATCAACATTTACATTTGAGTACCATCATTCCAGCCATGGTTATATAAACATTCACAACAAGAAGGCTGGATATACTGTGAATGGTGAATGAATTGATAAAACAGTTTTCTAAACATATTATTTTAATTAAGTAATTAATTTTATTTTTATCTTAAAACAATAAAATAAATAGTTAAATAAATCCATTCTTTTCTTCTATCAGGTAAGAAGTAAGGCTCTTTTTTTCCCAATATAGATAACCAGTTTCCAGACAGAATTTACTGAAATGCTCATCGTTTCTCCACAGCATTACTTTGACACTTTGACATAGATCCAGTGACCATATATGTATGTGCTATATTCTTTCTGGACTGTCTGTATCTGTACCTTCAGTTAGTTTGCTATTTTTGCATCAATACTACACTTTTTAAATTGCTATATAAGGAAGCCAGATGCTGTTGATCAGAACAATGGAAGAATGACCCAAAGGCATTTCTGAGATCTTTGTGGCTGCCCCACCCATCATAGGCCTAGAGTGCCAGGCCCTTGAGGGCAGAGCAGCTTCAAAGGAGGGCCCAGGGCGCCCGTCAGACCTTGGGGTCCACTGCCTGGAGCCACCTCAAGATCCTGCTCCCCACATCCCGGTGTAGCTGCTCAGCACCCCAGACGTGGCTCAAGCAGGTCCAGGTGTGACTGAAGCCACCACTCCAGAGGGCACACGGTGAACTCCGGCAGTGTCCTCCTGGTGCCAGCTCTGCAGGTGTGCACTGTCACGGGGTGTGGAGGCGTGGCATATACATATGGCCTTTTGGTTCACATTTCACTATATGGCCCTTGT
>VBSM01002217.1:2357099-2369250 GCA_008086735.1 Cheirogaleus medius
CTTTGATTTCTTTCATCAGAGTTTTGTAGTTTTCCTCATGTAGATCTTGTACATATTTTGTTAGATTTATTCCTAAGTATTTAATTTTTTTGTACTAATGTAAATGGTATTGTGTTTTTAATTTCACATTCCACTTGCTCATTGCTGGTGTGTAGGAAAGCAATTGACTTTGTATATTATATTGAACTTGCATCCTGCAACCTTGCTAAATTGCTTATTAGTTTCAGGAGGATGTTTGTTGATTCTTTTATATTTTCTGCATATACAATCATGTCTTCTGAGAACAAAACTGTTTCATTTCTCCCAATCAGTATGTCCTTTATTTCCCTTTCTTATATTATTAAATTAGCGAGGACTCTCAACACAATGAGGAAAAAGAGTGGTGAGCGGGGACTTCCTTGCCTTCTTCCTTAGGTAGTGGGAAAGCTTGCAAGTTTCTCAACATTACATAAGATGTTAGCTGTAGGTTTCTTATAGATCTTTTTTTATCAAGTTGAGGAAATTCCCTTTTGTTTCTAGTTTAATGAGAGAGCAGAATATTTTTTTAAGTGATAATAATAGTATCTTTGTTTTTTTTATTTACAGAGGAAATGTTTCAATTTTTTTCTCTTGAGAATAATATAAGCTATAAGATTTTTTTTCATAGATGCACTTTATCAGATTCAGAAGGTTCCTATTTATGGCTCTTTTACAAATAGTGCTTTTTGAAAATCACTCAAAGATGTTGAATTTTGTAAAAAAAAAAATTTTTTTTCATCTTCTGAGATTATCATAGGATTTTTCCCTATAATTTTTTTTGTTAATGGGTAAATTACATGAATTGATTTCAGAATGTTAAATCTGCATTTATGGCATAAACCCAATTTGATCCTGTGTATTATTATTTGTATATACTACTGGATTTATTTTTAGAATATTTTATTGAGGCATTTTGGCATCTATGTTCCATGTCTATGTTCCTTTATTGCAATTTCCTCATTAGATTTTGGTATCAAATATATGTTGACCTCACTAAAAAAGTTGGGAAGTGTTTTTTCTTGTTAACTAGAAAAGTTTCTATAATGTTTTTTTTTCTTAGCTAATAGCCAGAACATAAGAGTTCCTGTAACATTGCTGTGATTTCCATCATAAAGATTTTTGAAAAAAAATCATTAATATCTTTTTGAGAGTTTCTTTAAGAAGATACTGAAATTCAGATTTTCTTCCTCTCACATCTTTGGTGAGTTGCACTTTTGAACAAATTGGTTAATTTTATCATAGTTGTCAAATAGTATACATTTATGTATAATATACTCTATTTTTACAGATAAATAATGTAAACCTTTTAGTAATATACTCCTAGTGTTTATTAAAGTTGCTGTGATGTAGCCTTTTTCATTACTGATGCTGGTTTCACAATTGTTCCCACCTTTTGTTCTGATTCATCTCTTGGATAGTTGGAGTTTATTTAAACAAAAACTCATCAGCATATTCCATGGGATATCTGCTGATACCTTAGATGTCTGAGTTGGGCAGCATTTTTTTTTTTTTAACAATTTGAAGTACACTTAATTCTTAGAATTTTATGGACCTGTCACTATTTTGTTAATCACTGAGCACTGGTTTTCTTTAACCTGAGATCAGTCTGATTTGTTTCCCCCTTATGGAATAATGGCAGTTTCTTCTTCCATGTTTGAATAGTTATTTATCTTCAAATTCCAGTACTGTATCCAGGATATGCATCACCTTTTGCTAAGTAAATTCTATCTTTATTTCATAGAAAATATTCTGTATTTTATTCCTAACTATATATTATACCCATTTTTAATATTTCCTATATTTTTATTATTCCCTATTCAATGTCACCAGTTTTTCTTATACTTTGTAGTATTGTTTTTCCTCAATTCTGTTATCGTTTTCTCAAATGTTTCAATCTGTTGTTTTTCACTCTGGCAGAAGTAAACCACATGGCTGATAATTTAATGGAGATGTGATCACTCAAAGCTACTGAAACTTTTCACAAAGTATTTGGTCTGAATCCCACTTTATGACTAAAAGCTCCTTACTAGCGGAGTGATCCTACACTCTTTCTATCCAAAAATCCAGCAGAATTCTTAACCAGTGTCTCTAGAGAGTGAATCAACAAAGGCCGTGGCCAGACTCTGAGCATAATGAATACTCTAATACCTTAACTCTCTTATCTTTCTGGGATCTGGGAGCCAATCAATGTTATGAAGGAGATATTTAACATAATGTGATTTTGTACCTTCAGTTTATATGGGAAAGATAAGTGGATTGTCAGATTTTCATTTTTTCCCCTAAAAAATATTGCTATATTTTCTCTGACTTTGGGGAAAAAATTAATGTGCAGAAACTACAAATGATCATTGCTCAAAAATTAGCAAGATTTAGTTTAAAATTATTCAGACATCAAAAGTGACAGGTTCAGGAAGTGTGAGTGAGTATGTTGAGTGCCTCCTTGCCCGGCAACTTACACAATCTTCTTCAATACTCACACCATCAGGCACCAAAAGGGAAAGAGATGTTTACTTATTTGTGTTTGTAGAAACACACACACACATCATAAACAGTAATACTGATGCAATATTTCAGAGATAATTTTATACTACCTATTATAATTTTGCTGGAGAATTAACAATGTAATTAGGCCAACTACAAATGAGCACTTTATTCTACCATCTACCTCCTGGAACCCCTTAGACCATATCTTCTGTCAGCCTTTCTCAAAGCCATTTGCAGTGAATGGACACGGGGTAGAAATGCTTTTGAGGGGTTCACTCTGCTCCTGTGACCATGTCCTGGGGTGTGGAGTGGAAAGCAGAAAGAGGTCTGCTGCCACGAGCACATAACCCTTTATGACTGTCATACCTAACACTCAAGTCACCTTTTCTCACCGTCTCCCTAGGAATAAGCCAGGCAGTGATACGTAGAGCTCAGGGTCAGACATGCTGTTTATATATTCCAAGATGCAGAATTAACAGCACATAGTTTTATCACCTGTATTCATCTTCACAAGAAATGCCCAGATTCTAACAGGCATCTACCTTGGAATCAGGACTCAAAAATGAGATGAGAAACCATCAGTATTACTGTTTATGATGTATATGTGTGTGTGTTTCTACAAACACAAATAAGTAAACATCTCTTTCCCTTTTGGTGCCTGATGGTGTAAGTATTGAAGAAGATTGTGTAAATTGCTGGGCAAGGAGGCACTCAACATACTCACTCACACTTCCTGAACCTGTCACTTTTGATGTCTGAAATGCTCTCTCTTCCATCCCTTCGTACAATTCTACCTGAATCCTAATTTTCCTGCTGCTCATTTTCACAATCCTTTTAAATATCTCTTCTGGATCTTTTGCAGCCCTGTAAGTAAAGTCTCCCTAATCCTCAACAATTGTCAGTCAATGAATCTAGTTAATATTTATTGATTGCTTATTATGTCAGTATTCTGAAATCTCCAACCATATTCTTGGTTCAATGAATATAATTCTCTCGTAATCCTTTTTCATGGTTTACCTTCCACTGGATGCCTGCCTTTTAGTTCTAATTTTACATTTATATCATTACTCTCCTCTTTTTTTAAAAAAAACAAACAACAGGTCTCACTCTGTTGCCCAGGCTGGAGTGCAGTCACATGGTCACTGCAATCTTGCACTCCTAGGCTCAAGGGATCCTCTTGCCTCAGCCCCCGTATTTGCCGGTATTGCAGGTGTGTGACACCACGCTGGCTTCATTACTTTTCTTTCACTCAAAGAAGCTCATCCATTTATAGGCAGCTATACAAGCTTTTCTCTTTATTTTGCTGCCAGCACATCTGGAATCTGGAAAATTCATTTATTTTTTATTTATTTAATTCATTTATTATTTATTTATTTATCACCTCTTCAACATTTGTAAAAGATTAGTTGTGGTTGCATACAAGTTAGATTGTAAATATAAAGTAGCAATAAATTGATGAAGAAATGTTTGTTTTTTAAGTAGGAATATAGGATCATGCCATGTTTAATTTAGAATCTCTAAGATGGCAAATACCCCTCCAATGATTAGGAGAGATACAAGATGGAAATAAAGATTTTGTTGTTATCCTTATAGGTCCTGGGGTACACATCCTGCCTGAGAATCACAAACACAGAGGGCAGGAGCACAGGCGGGGAGAGGGAGAAAGGGGCCCGTGGGCCAGCACCTTTGTTGGGTCCAAGGTTGTATCCAAATGGCTTCCTGTTGGGGTTTTAAGTGGAGGGTTTAAAGCAAGCATGCAGGAGTTCCAGGAGGTCACGCAGTGCTGAGAGGCAGTCACTGCGGCATATTTGCACTGTCCAGTGGGGTGTGAGGGTCAGCAGGCCAGCCAAGCAGGCTGCATCTAGCTGCCGCATAGGGAAGTGGTGGTTGACAAGTAGCTGTCTGAGGCAGATACCTGGATCAGTGACATTGAGGAACTGGGCTGGGGGATGTGGAATTGGAAACTGTGTCAATGGTGACTGAGTCCTGCTTCACATACAAAAAAGTCCAGCTCATATTCACAATGAATGCTGAGGCAACATACAATTAAAAGAATTTACTAGATGCCAGGAGTGTATTTAATACAGAAATGTATTACAAAGAACCCAAATACTTGATATAAAATAGCTAGAACTTTAGCTCTAAGCTTTCTGGGGCAAATATTAGCATCTTTCATTCAGAGATTATTTGCAGTTTGCAATTTAATAAAGTTCACACATTAAGAGGTTAAATAGAACAATACAGTTACTTAAATATAAGTGGAGGCATTAAAAGATCAACTGTCAACATCCAAAAAGTTCTAAATTATTTGGTTTGGTTTAAAAAACTATAAAATGTGATACTTCTTTATTTTGAATTATTTAAAAGAATGCATAATATTCTAAAAAATTAGCTGATGACTTTACCATTATAAAACTAAGGTTATTGTACAGTACTTGAACACTACTTTTTGAGGATATAAGAAAAGATAATTATTTTGAAGTTCTTAGAAAAAGAATGCTATAGAAATACAAAGTAATAAAATTTTATTATGAACCAAATGCCAACATCATTAATCACTGAAAATGAAATAATCACACTGACAATTAAAGTATTTTTTAGAGCTAATGACCTTTTGTTATCCTAAGCTATAGCAATTCATAATTATTAATGAATCTAGTGTTCACTGAAAATATTACCCATCCAAACATGAAAAGTAGTGTATTGTACTAAAGAATAAAATATGTAATTAGTGTATCAAAGCCTGATTATAGAAAGTGAATTACTCTGTTGTCTAATTTAATGACCAGATTTTTCTACTTACATTTCATTATTAAGACATTCAAAGACAATTTGCTAGGCAGAATACTGTATTATCATCAATATTTCAATGTATTTTGTAACTTTATTAGTGACAAATAAAAGTCTCATTATTTTCATTTAAAATAGATTTTCACATGACATTGAAAAGGTTACACACACTTCGAAAACTCAATAGACTTTATGTTTATTAGAAATATTAAGAAATCATTTTGAAATTGAAGGAGGATGTAAACACAGCGACAGCTGAAGTTTTTTCTTTTTTAATGTAGCCAATTAGAACTGGGGCTGACGCACTGTCTGAGCTGCTAAAGTCCGCGGTGGACGCTGCCTCCACAGCCCCGCACAGGACAATGATGCCAGCCAAACTCAGAGGGCGAGAACAGCCCCCAAGACCACATTTAAATTTTCACAGAGGGAAACAAGAGGTAACACAATGACAGAGTCCATACAAAGCATTCTAGGAGAAATAAAATAAAGCACTGTTTTAGCCAATATTATTGTTTCCTTATAACTTTGATCAATACCTGAATGGGGAAAAACAATGCACTTTAGGCAATTAACTCCATTATCAAAAGCTAATTTACTCCCTCATGGAAAATACTTGGCACTTGTAACACTCTGTGGCATCTTTCTCCAGCTCAGTGATGCATCTGAGATCTGTGAAACTTCAGTGCAGATTGCTTATCACACAGATGCAAATGAGATATACATTTTAAATATTTTAATATTTTAAAATTAGTCAAATGCCTTTTCTCGACTGATATTACAACCATTGCTTTGACTCCTGCTACTTCCTAATATATGTGTCTTGATGTTTCAAAACAAAAAATACTGACTATTGAGCTTTAGGAAAATATGTTATCTTGCACAAGGACCATTTTCTTAGCTCAAAAATAGCTTGGTTATCCAACAAGGGGGGAAAAAAAAACACCAGATAATAAGAATTACAGAGCAAAGTCGGAGCTCCTTTGAATTATGTACAAAGACTTCAGTGATCTACCCTCTGCCTACCTCTCCAACGTCAGCTGCTTTGACCCTTGTTCTCCAGGCCCCAAAATGCTGCAGTTCTCGTAGTTCCCTACTGCACCACGGAAGCTGGTGTTTTATTAATGGTATCACTCTGCTAAGTGCAGCGCATCCTTTATCTCGGCTTAGTCTTTCAATACCGCTGGCGTCAACTTAAGGATGTCCCAACTGCACTGCGAAGCTTTCCTTGCTCCTTGCCCCTTTTCCACTCCAGCTAGTTTAGAACACCTATTTGGGTTCACACTTGGGAAACCCAGAAAATGCGTCTATCACTGGACACCAAATGTGGCAAGTAAGGGTTGCCTAGACCCTTTCTGCTGGAAGAGATAGTTCCCTAATGAAGCAGAGATTCAGGATATTAGAATTGAAATGTTCAGATGGCATCGACTGTATCTGGCACGGATCCCCAATCACAATAAGAAAAATTCTATAATAATTATGATCATATCCACCAGCCACCGTGAATAAGCAATACTGGTCATCCTTATACGACAGAAATGCTTTGCTGAGCCTGAAGGTCATTGCATGGGATAGAGTTAGAGGGCAAAGGGTCCTCTAATTTCAAAGCCTGCACAATTTATGTGCCTCCTCTTGTCAATTTTCATAATCACAACTCGTGTGATTGTAGCTCATTCAAATCAGTGGAACAAGGTTTGTCCATAATTTCTCTTCCCTAAGGAAGGACAGACTTTAAAAAACCTTAATTTTTATTTGTTTGGTTGGTTGTTCCCTTTTCATTGACTGTACCGAGCTTTTATATATATATATATATACACACACATACATATATATATATATATATAATGATTATTCTCACTTGATCTTTTGAGGTTTATATAGGGTTGAAGGAGAGGTAGAAGGTTGGGTTTATTTTCTCCATATTTTGTGGTGTCTACTAATAATATTATAGAAGTATTAGAAGTGAGTTGTGTTGCTTATTTTGTCTTCCTAGTCTCTATCCCAGTGAAAATCAAGAAGATGAAGTTATTAAAACAGACACTGAATAGGTAGGTATTATATCTTCAGTAATCTGGCAATGCCTAGTGTCTAACTTGTATTCTATGACTTAATTTTATATTTTGTGCAGAAATATGTTTCTCCCCTTGAAGTTTAGAGAAACTGTAAGCTGTACTTTACCCGAAGATTGCATGCCCTCCCTTCCTCTCCCGTCCTTGGTTTCTTAACCAAATTTATGTTGGTTGACACAGACTAATACCCAGGAGTGACCTTAGGTAAAAGGAGGAACTATTTTAAAGTATCACATACATTTGAAGTTCTGCAGGGAAGGCTTGGGGTTCTAGAACCTGGAGAGCAACCAGGAAGTAACACAGCTACTTGTTCCACCTGGCTCTCACTGTTTCTCTGCACCACTGCCCTGCACCTCTGTGCAGACAGACGTGCTCGTCAACCTGCGTGGCCCTAAACAGCTTCTAAATCATAGGTGCTTCAGCCCATCAATTCAAATTTACTTATTCCGCCAGTATTTACCTCCAAGCGCCTATCTTCTGTGTCTCAATTGTAAAAATGGAGAGAAAAATTCAGCTAAGAAGTGAATTAACTCTCCCTAAGTCAAGTGTTCGATTCTGCCCTAATGATCTTTATCCAGGCAGAAGCTGGGGATGCGTGCACAGAGGGAGGAGGCGGCTGTCTAAAGAGAAGGACAGCAGCCTCAGGTGGGACCAGCCCTTCTGGCACCTGGATCTGGGATTGTCAGCCTCGGATCTGTACACAAATAAATCTCTGTTGCTTAAGCCACCTAGTTTGTGAAATTTTGGTATCGCAGCCCTAATACATAGTATTAGCAGACTAATGCATACGTGCATATAGATGTGTGTTTGTGTGTGCCTGTGTGGTAGAAGGCAGTCTCAGAAGGTAGTATGGCCGAGCAGCAGGTAAATTTTATAAGTGGGAGGTAAAAATAGCATATTAATCTAATTTTTTTTGAAGTTGCTGCCATTTCCCCATTTGTTATTTTTTTTTGCACTCTTCCTTCCCTCTTAGCTATTCTTTTCTTTATAGAAAATGTTGATCCTCCCCAATTCTGAAGCCTGTCCAGACCCTGTCTTCTGCATGATAGCTCCACATTTACAACACTACTTTTAACATACAAACAAGTTATGTCACCCACATTCACATCTGCCTTATCTAAAACTAAATTAATTTGCACTCCAAACACACCTTTTTGTCCTCCTTAAACACTGCCGCTGTGGCTGTAATCCGCGGGAAGATTCATGTCACCGTTTTTGAGTCCTTGATCTGTCCTTGACTTCCGGCGTCTCTGCCCGAGTTCTTTGGCCTAAACCACCATGCACAAAACGATCCTGCTTATTTTTTCTTCAAAATGTGCCTTCCCATTCAAGTCCTTACATCCAGATATCCTTATTGTATCAGTAAAGTGAACAATGAGGAGCCAAGTATTATTGTTAAATAACAAAACTTGAAAATATGTAAGTAAACATTTTATAAATATTTGCACAAACTGACAAAAATGGCTTGGCAGGACCCACTATTGTAACAGGGGGAATGGCCTGGAAAAAATGGCATATCGGGGGTTGGTGACATCACCGATAAAGATAGGGTTCCTTGGCAGACTCTTGCAAGAGATAAAAGAAACAAAGACACAGACACAGAAATAATAGTTAAGAAAGCGGGGAGGTGAGGGGACCACCAGCACTCCGGTGCTAAGGTGGCCGTGACTGAACCCCAGCACTTGCTTTTTATTCTCTTTGCCATGTTGCAAAATACAATGATCTCATGTGAAAAAATCACGGGATACAATGATCAAAGGTTTTGGGGCTCCCCCTAAAATCACAAGGTGTCCTAGCCAATTTCCTTCTCCTTTGTAGATGTGAAAAACACATAATTCTTCAGTAGGTACAACCTTTTTGATCAAGATAAACTGATTTATCCCACGTTCAAGCTATGTACATGGATATCAATCTTTCATGTCAGTAGCTGTGACCCATTTGATCAAGAAACAAGGAAACTACATGCTTCCCACTGGGAGACTGATTTTACTTTAACTGAGGCATTGTTGAGAGAAAGGGAGTGAAGGAGCTTGGCCCAGGGTTCAAACACTATGGAAGACTTGAGACTCTTCTCCCAGGCTGACATATTGCAATCTACCTCTACAGCCACGAGAAGTTTTCATGTCAGGCTGCCTGCGGCTTTTCAGGCATGAGACCCCTTAGGCTCTGAGGTTGGAGCATGCTTTGCTGTACTCCCAGATCGCTGATATATGTCCCCCAACTAGGCAGTTAACATCTGCACTTATTTTCAGGCTTCTGCTCAGGCAGTTCCTTCACCTCCTATCCTCTCACAGCCTCAGACATAGCATCCCTAAGTCCCAGTGGTCTTAATCCCATCAATGGCAAAAATATTTTCTGTCTCTAAAGCCTGCAGCCCTGCCCCAGGCCAGTGGCTGGGGGGTAGGTGAGTCTTTTGTTATTTGTGCAACAAGAGATGGCCCAGCCCAACCTGGCAAAGGGATGTCCTGGGCGGAGGAGGTCATGAGATTGTCTTCAGCAGAGATAGGATGGCCAGAGTCATCAACTGTAATTGCCTGAAGCTGAGATCCCATCCTTTAAAAGCTCTATGTTTCTGCGAATGTTCAGGAAATGTGGTTTTTTCTGAGATGAGAAGGTCTGCCATTTTTTCTCCTTTGCCAGCAAAGTAAGCTCTCTCTTTCTTTCCTTCTCTAGCCCCTTGTCCTTGTTATTAGGCCTCATGGACAAGTGCTGAGTTTTTGGTGACACTACTGTTTAATACAATAACTACACAAATATTAAAGAATTCCTGGGTAACCACTGACAAGCAATTTCTAGCTCAATTCTACTGAACAGCTAGAAGATTTAAAAGATAAATTTATGACTCACTAAGGGCCAAAAACCAAAATAAAAAAAAAAACAAACAAACTAAAATGCAGTAAATGCATAGAATTTGCTTCTGTTTTCTCTATCAGATTCTACTGTGAGATGGAATTACTGAAATATCATTAAATACTTCAGATAGACTCACAGGGTAGAAAAGTGACTGTCAAAGAATATTGTAGTAAGTTTAGGACCTGGGAAAATATCTGATGCAGTCCATGAACTCCCTAGAGTACCCTAGAAACTCTGACTATCCTGGGTGAAAACTGAGAGTGCTGGTATTCATAGGAGGTTTTTTTGTGGGAGGAAGTGAGATGAAAAGAGACAAAAGAAAGAAGTCAGGGAACCCAGACATGATGGGGCTGAGCAGACTCGGGAGTGTAGGGAAGGAAAGGATTCTTTCCTCAGTCATCACGAGGCTCACAGCTGAAGCCCTGTGGCAGGAGGCAGATTGAGAAGTGAAAAACATCTCAGTTTATTTCATATAAGTTAAAAGTTTTACATGATGCAAGAGCCTTTGGAAATGGCCCAAAGAAACAGGTAGGTATGTATATTGTTGTGCTTAGATTTGGTGAAGAGTGGGCAGTCATGGAGAAATAGGATTGGAGGACAAAGGGTATGGTTTAAAGGTGACAGAGTGGGGAAGACTTAGAAGGCCTGTTTGTTCAGATTCATCTGTGTCCGTGTTTTCAGAAACAAGGATGTCCTTTCCTCCAGGTACAGGAAAGTCACCTCTCCCATGAGTGTGCTGTTGTAACTGGCTCCAGGAACAAATTTCAGTGACCCTTACATGTTCTCTTCAGTCCTCTCCCTTAACTAACTATTTGACCTTTTGAATTGTTTCCCAGAAATACTGGATTTTCTTCAAGACAAAGGAGCTGAGATTCTGAAGGCCCCTGAGCAGACTTCCTGATGCCAAGACTCATCACCCCACAACCTGCCCCTAATGCATGTGGCCCCTTGTGAGTTACTCCACAGCCTGCCCCAAGGCATGTGGCCCCTTGTGAGTTACTCCACAGCCTGCTCCAAGGCGTGTGGCCCCTTGTGAGTTACTCCACAGCCTGCCCCAAGGCATGTGGCCCCTTGTGAGTTACCCCACAACCTGCCCCTAATGCATGTGGCCCCTTGTGAGTTACTCCACAGCCTGCCTCAAGGCATGTGGCCCCTTGTGAGTTACCCCACAACCTGCCCCTAATGCATGTGGCCCCTTGTGAATTACTCCACAACCTGCCCCAAGGCATGTGGCCCCTTGTGAGTTACTTCATAGCCTGCCCCAAGGCATGTGGCCCTTCTTTGAAAAACCCATGATCTCTGTTAGTCGGAGAGATTGATTTGAGGTAGCTTCTCCCGTTCTCCTGAAAAGACATCTTCATATTAAAAAATTCCTTTCTTCCTTGGCAGTCCTTTTGTTTAAATAATTGGATCTTTGTGTGGTGAGCAACTGGCTCTAAGCTCAAAATCCCTTGCAGTTTTGGTAACATTACGACCTGCTTCAGGAAGAAGATAGAGGAGAAGATGAATGTGACCTTTCTTCTGCTGTTTTCTCAAGTGCCAAAGTGCCATATTTCAGGGTAGCATACCCTGAACTTCGACGAGAGCAACAGATCCTGTTACCTAAAATATATTGTGGCTTTGGATATGTCACACCTACAACTATCATGGCATAAATTATATGTCTCTTGCTATCTCTGAATTTCAAGCAAGTATGTAAACTACACTGTCCAACAATATATGTTGTTGGATTTGTGAAGAATCGAATTTGTTTCCTGTTGTTGTTACAAGTTACTGCAAACATAGTGGCTTAAAATAACACAAATTTATTCTCTTAAAGTTCTGGAAGTGGTAAGTCTGATGCGGCTCTTAGTGGGCTAAAAGCAAGGCATTATTCCGGCAAGTGTTGTTAACAGCAAGTGTGTAACAGCTCTTTTAACAGCTCTTGACCTGGGAAATAA
>VBSM01002217.1:2371214-2387557 GCA_008086735.1 Cheirogaleus medius
TGACTTTTGATCTTTTGGGTAGATGCCCAGTAGTGGAATTGCTGGATCAAATGGGAGATTCCTTAAGTGCTTTCATGTGCTTCCTTTGCAAATGCCGCTCACAGCATTTAGAATTCTGTAATTTCATTGCTGATGAATCTTCTCTACCTTCTTGGAGGACAGAGAATGTACCCTCGTTGGCTTTGTATTCCCAGTGGATTGCACAGTGGCCGTCACTTTGTAGGCACAGAAATAGAGACAAGTACAGTATTTGAAGGGAGAATTTCATTTCTTCTTATTTAAATAATCTCCATTTCTTCCATTCCCCATACCTCAGGTTCCTCCTTCATAAATTGGTGCTGAAAATATCAAATTTACCTCTGGGACTTTTGTTGTGTGATGATGACAGTGATAATACTAATGAAAGTATTTCATGAACTATTAATTTGTAAAGCCTCTTACTAATAATAGGCTGTTTTTTAATCTTTCTCTTACCTAAGGTTTGGTACTTGTCCCCAAGACCTAATCAGTGAGAATGAAGAATCAGGACAAGTGGTTCAAGGAAGGTTATTAATTTACCAGCAAATGAGGATGGCAGCAGACTGGTGTCTCCATAGACCACTGTCCTGCCTTTAAGCAGAAATACAAGGTTTTTTTAAAGGTGGAGTGATCCAGTGGTTGGGCTCAGGGTCTATGTGACCAGTGTCACATGTTGTGGCTTCAGACTATGGTTGTTTAACTATAGCTGGTGGTTCCAGTTGACATTATCTCTTGTGAAAATGATCTTGTGACCTATATCTGGACAATTCTGTTGAGCCATCTCCCTTGGTTTAAGATACTAGAAAACAAACCCCAAAGAACATTTTCCTGCCCCTTTGATTACTGGCCTCGGGAAGAAATGCGGGTTTTAATTCCCAGAAAGAGTGGAGGGAGGGCGGCGATTAAAGAGACAACTCATAAAATGTTTCGACCTTTTGCCTCTGTTACATGTTCTAGTTACATGTTTTTTAAAAATTGACAATTGCACTCTAACTTACGCTATCATGTTGTGGCAGCGTTGGTTCTGTTAAAGAAAAACATTATATTATTTAATGATGCTCAGTGCATGGTAAAAAAGACTCTATTCAGGACTATTCCAACACATATAGTGACACTGTTCTTGCAGCAGGGAAGAGAGTCGGGCTAAACGCAGAGTCCAGCAAGGGCAAGTGGAAATTCATAGCCATGGAGCAGGGTTGGGGGTCAGTGGGTGGAAAATGACTAAGAGGAAACATGGAGAGTGTTATGTAGCTTTGAAATGATTCCAGACACATAGTTTGCTACGTGAATGATGTATGTTTTGCTGTAATAAGAACTCGGAGAACGCCAAGTCTCATCGGATCCCATGTGTGAGAACTTGGAAGGCGCCCCCTCCATTCAGGAATGTTGTGTCTCACTGAGACAGGCCTGGGAGCTTTGAAGCCCGGCCTGCCACCACCAGCACTGCCCACTAGCACGAGGGACCTTCTGAGTCGTCCGGAATCTTTGCAGAAGCCTGCTTCCATCCTCACTGAGCAAAACCCTTGGGTAATTGTGGAACTCACTCACCATGTGGTTAACGTAGTGGCTCCTCTCTCCAGTGTGCTCCCTGGGAGATTTGCTCATGTCATTCTCCCCGTCTTGAGTACTGTGAACCGAAGAAAAATTCTTTCTGTGTGACAATAGACCATGTGATTCATGAAATCATCCTTTGATCACCTCCTTATTTTCACCATAAAGAACAAGAGATAAGGCACATTCTGATTAAACTGACCTGGCAGAATTCTCACTGAAAACTGGCCAGGATGCTCAGCCATCACCTGGGGGCTGGAAAGGCCTGAAGAGCCTGATCAGACATCCAAGAGAGTAATCTGAGAGCCAGGGCCTGGGATTCTTGCTAAAACTGGATTTTATTATACAAGGAGTCCACAGATGGGCCTAGGAGAAGGTTCAGGAGCCTGACCAAAGTCTGGCCAAGCAAAGAGTTATTTGTCAGTTCTTAAACTTGAGTTTCCACTTAAAGTACTTTTAAACAGGTCAGATTCTCACCAATTCGCTGGAGGGGAGAAAAATAAAATAAATAGAGCAAAGGATCTCTCAAGACCCTGACAAATCTATTAGCTACTAGCATTAAAATAAGTCAGGAAACACAATAGCTGTTTCTTTTACATTTTTTCTAACCACTTAGTTTTAAAAGTGTTTCTGGCCTAATCTCTCTGCCCTCAGTGAACATCATCGAATTCTGACTGGGAGTTACATATTCATAACACTTGCAGGTCTTTTCGGTACAGTGAAACTAATCTTTGGTTCCCATAAAAAATGCAATGTAACCATGTCTCTGCAGTGCAGGATGATCGCTGATTTAAATTACAATAGACAAAAATAAAAGGAAGAAAACAAAAACGCAACATGAGATTTGTTGACAACAAAAGCTTAAGTCAAAGACTATTTTGTCCTCGATCACAGCATCAACTGGCAACATCAAAGTGCAGCTTTCAGTACCAGTAAACTCCAGAGTGAGCGCTTTTCACACTCAGCAAAAGCAAATTGGATCACAAAATGTTAGCGTTGAAAGGAATATTTCAAGTTACTGAAACAATCACCTTACCTTGTAGATCAAGAAACTCACCTCCCAAACTCTCCCCACCCCCGGAATCCTTTAGCTGTGCCCTGTGAGTCCATAATGAACTCACTGCCCTGCATCTGGAGTGAGCTACCCTCCTACATAGACTGCTAGGCCACAGAAAACAACTCCCCGAAATATGGCGCTTTAGCATGCGGAGTGCTTTGAAAATTGAAAGGCCTTAGAAATAAGCTTCACAACCAAGGTCTCTTCTCTGAACTTCCCTGTCTTCCTGTCTCTCTGATCCTCCTTCTGGAAGCACCAGGAGGGATTCTCTCTGGGATTTCCTTCTATGCCAAGAAGGCTTCTTCCCCAAAGAAGCACAATTGCCTTTCATGCCCTCCCAGAACTTTCAGTATCTATTTCAGAAGAGAAGACTGAGGAATGCCAAGCTCCTGAATGGACTTTTTCACAGGCTAATGGCCGCCTCTTGGGCTCATTCGCATTCCAAAGAGAATAATTTACAACTTAATTTCTCTTCCCCTGGTCCATTCATTCTCCCCAGTAATTATTTCCTGCCCCTCAAAACAAGTGTCTACATCCCTCATCTCTCCTGTCCCTTAGGAAAAGGGCGTGCTGACTTCTGTGCGCCCTGGGTTATGGGGCTGGTAATCCCTCAGTTACTGCCCTCCTCCCTCGCAGCATGCTAATAAATTTTCACACATGTTCTCCTATTAATCCGCTTTCTGTCAGTTGCTTTTTCAGCGAACTATCCGAAGTTTTCCCTTCACCCCTACAATGCATTACCCCCAGATCTTAATGGCTTGTAAAACAACGTTCATTCACGATCTCACACGGTTTCCGCGGGAGCAACTTAGGCGGGTGGATTGCACGAGGCTGCAGTCGGGGTCGCAGGGCGCGGCTGCGGTGCAGGCTGCGTCCCTCGCCCCTGCGGGCCCTGCGGAGGGTGGTCGGTGAGGGGAGGCGGCAGCTCCTCTGCGCAAAGACCTCCCACAGGGCCATGAGGTGGCAGCTCCCTATCTCAGTGGAGAGTGACCCGAGAGGGCAAGGCGGCAACCATGATCCTTTAGGCCTCGCCTGAGCAGTCCCGCACAATCATTCCCATAATAGTTCGCTGGTGACTCGAGTCAGCCTGCTGGTTGCGCAGAGGACGACACCGGGGCGTGAACACTCACAGCAAGAATCGTGGGGCCATTGCGCACCCGACAACCACCGTTGGAGTCCTCTTTTCCTGGTGTTTCTTTTTCTTCCCCGACTTCCCACAGACACCGCTTCCATTGCCACCTTCCCAAATGCGGGGGCCACCCCCGCCCGTGTTTCATTCCTACTCCAAAATGTGCCATGATTACATGTCCCGTGGGGTTACGTCCTCCTTGCTCTCCAGTTTTGCTTCCGGACAACTCCTCTACAGCTGTCAGAAAAAGAACGGTGCTATTCCAGTTCTTGCCATCAAGCGACATGTCAGTCACTATCTGTCACCAATTTTGTCATCTGCAATAGTCTTTCATTCTGCCTCAAGCCCTACTGCTGTTTTGTCCGATGATGACAAGCGTAATCTCCCCGTTTCTTGCATCTGTAACTTTCTCTTCTCCAAATAAATGAATCCACTCTACTTAAGTAGCAGATTTATATGAACACAACTCAGAATTCCAAAATCAGGTACCTTTTACCCAGAAAATTATCTTCTCCCCACTTGCTCACTTAAGAAACCAAACAAACAAAAAACCCCATTTTTTTTATTTTGGGAAAATTTTACATTTACAAAAAGGTAGTAAAAATATATGAAAAATTCCCATATATGTCTCACTCAGTTTCAATTTTACCTAATGTTATTATCTTAAATTGTTATAGTAATCTGCCTAAACTAAGAGACCTACATTGGCACATTATTAGAATTAACTTCCAAACTTTATTTGGGTTTTACCAGTTTTTCCATTAATGTCCTTTGCCTGTTCTAGGATTCAATCCAGTGACCACACTGTATTTATTCATTATGTCTTCCTAGCCTTCTGAGTCTGTGACAATTTCTCAGCCTTTTCTCTCTTTTCTTTCCTTTCTTCCTTCCTTCTTTCTTTGCCTCCCTTCCTCCCCCCTTTCTTTCTTCCTCCTTTTCTTTCTTCCTTCCTTTCTTTCTTTTCTTTCTTTCTCTTTCTTTCTTTCTTTCTTTCTTTCTTTCTTCTCTCTTTCTTTCTTTCTTTTTTCTCTCTTTCTTTCTCTCTTTCTTTTCTGTTCTTTTCTTTCTTTTCTCTTCTCTTCCTTTCTTTTCCTTCTTTTCTTTTTTTCCCATGACCTTAGCAATTTTGACTATTGGTCAGATATTTTTTAGACCAGTCTCATTATTTGGGTTTTATTAATAATTTTTCTCATAGGCCTTATGAAATACTGGAAAGAATATCACAGTGACAAATGCCCTTCTTCTCAAGTCATATCAGGAGGCACGTAACATACATGTGACAATACTGGTGACATTAACAATGATCACTTGGATAAGGTAGTATTTGCTAGATATCTGTGCTGCAAAGTTATTATTTTTTCACTTTCACACTCTGTTCTTTGGAAGTAACTAAATCCAGCCCACACTTAAGGTATACAAGATTAAGTTGCACCTCTGGTTAGGTAGAGTACCCTAGATATTACTTAAATTTTTCTGTAAGAAAGAGTAACTTATTCTCCCCCATTTATATATGTCTGTATGAGGTATGTATTTATATCATTATAGACTCTTTTATAATTAGGGTTATGACCTTCTGAGCTCACTTTTTAACTAGTCAAACTGGGACCATTCTTTAAGGTGCTGCATCCCTGCAAGCTGCTGGCTCTTTTACTTTTCTCTCCAATCTATAAGCTGTTTCCCTCTCCTGTCTTAGATTCCATGACCTATTAGTTCACTAAATTCTTACAAGCATCTCAATTCATCTTGTTGTATTTCTTCGTGTTGCCTCTGTTACACTCACAGGCCTAAATGATTTCTACCTTCTTTCATTGTGTGAACCTCAGAGCAAACACTGTAAGAAATACATAAGAAGACAGACTGAAAAGGCTGAAAATTATTTGTTACCAATCAAAAATGGAATTTCAAAATTTGTGAATAATCCTGCTAAATTTCTCTAATTTAATCGTGGCACTGGCTATTAAAAAAATAGACTTTATGTTTTAGAGAAATTTTAGGTTTCCAAAAAATTATACAGAATGTACAAAGGCTCTCCATATCATTTTTTCTTTCTCCCCCCACGCAATTTATCTTATTATTAACTTCTTGCATTAATGTGTGAAATTTGCTACATTTAATGAACCAATATTAATGTATTATTATTAACAAAAGTTCATAATTTACAGTGTGTTGTATAGTTCTAAAGGTTTTGCCAAATGTATAATATTATGTATTCGCCATTACAGTATCATACAAAATAGTTTCAGTGTCTAAAAGTATTCCAATACATCACCTATTCATTTCTTTCTCTCTCTCCCTAAACCTCTTCAGAGTCGTGCCTTTTCCAGAAGTCATATGTGGTCATCCCTGGTATATGCGGGGCATTGCTTCCAGGACGCCTGAGTATACCAAAATCTGTCATACTTAAGTCCAGCAGCCTGTCCCGGGGAACCCACATATACAAAAAATTTGACTCTATATAAACACGAGTTTCACATCCTGTGAATACCGTATTTTCTGTCTGCTTTTGGTTCAAAAAGATCTACATACAAAACAACCTGCTCAGGTCAAGCTCATCTTGTTCAAGGGTCAACTGTAATTGCAACTACACGGTATCTCAGACTGGCTTTTCACTTCTTTCACTTAGCAATTTAAAATTGCTCTGTGTTGTTATGTAGCTTGATAACTCATTTCCCTTCATCACTCAATTATACAAATATACAGCAGTTTATCAATTCTCCTATTAATGGGCATTTTGTTTGCTTCCTAATTTTGGTGATTATGAATTAAGTGCTATAAACATTTGACTGCAGGTTTTGGTATGGACCAAATATAATCTTTCATTGATAAATACCTAGGAACATGAATGAGAATTCCCATTGCTCCCCATCCTCATCAGCCTTTGATGTTATGAGGGTTTGGGATTTTATTTATGTTTTTCTTTTTTTAATTTCAGAATATTATGGGGGTACAAACATTTTGGTTACATATAATGACTTTGCCTTACCCAAGCCAGAGCTATAAGCGTGCCCTTCCCCCATACAGTGCATTCTTCACCCATTAGTTGTGAGTTTACCCACTCCCACCACCTCACTCCCTCCTGACCGACTCCTGATGAATATTACATCCATGTGAGCACCTTAGTGTTGATCACTTAGTACCAATTTGATGTTGAGTACATGTGGTGTTTTTTTTTCCATTCTTGTGATACTTCCCTTAGAAGTCTCCGGATCCATCCATGTTAACACAAACGACATTAGTTCAACATTTTTTTATATGGCTGAATAGTACCCCATGGTATACATATACCACATTTTATTAATCCATGCATGTATTGATGGGCACTTGAGTTGTTTCCACATCTTTGCAATTGTAAATTTTCCTGCCATAAACATTCAAATTCAGATGTCTTTATTAGATAATGTATTTTTTTCCTTTGGGTAGACACCTAGTAGTGGGATTCCTGGATCAAATGGTATTTCTACTTTTAGTTCTTTGAGATATCTCCAAATTACTTCCCACAGAAGTTGTACTAATTTGCAGTCCCACCAGCAGTGTACAAGTGTTCTTATCTCTCTACATCCAAGCCAGCATTTGTTGTTTTGGGACTTTTTGACAAAGGCCATTGTCACTGGAGTTAGGTGATATCTCATTGTGGTTTTGATTTGCATTTCCATAATATTAGAGATATTGAGCACTTCTTTCTTTCTCTTCTTTCTTTCTTCTTTCTTTCTTTCCTTTTTGAGACAGAGTCTCACTCGGTTGCACAGGCTAGAGTGCCATGGTGTCAGGCTAGCTCACAGCAACTTCAAACTCATGGGCTCAAGGGATCCTCCTGCCTTAGCCTCCCGAGTAGCTGGGACTACAGGCATGCGCCACCATGCCCAGCTAATTTTTTCTATATATTTTTACTTGGCCAATTAATTTCTTTCTGTTTTTAGTAGAGACGAGGTCTTGCTCTTGCTCAGGCTGGTTTCAAACTCCTGACCTTGAGCGATCCTCCCGCCTTGGCCTCCCAGAGTGTTAGGATTATAGGCGTGAGCCACCGCGCCCAGCCTTGAGCACTTTTTTATATGTTTATTGGCCACTATTCTGTCTTCTTTTGAAAAGTTTCCGTTCATGGCCTTTTCCCACTTTATGATGGGGTCGTTTGATTTTTTCTTGTTAATTTTCTTAAATTCTATATAGATTCTTGTTATCAGCCCTTTATTGGATGTATAGCATGCAAATATTTTCCCCCATTCTGCAAGTTGTCTATTTGCTCTAATGATGGTATCCTTGGCTGTGCAGAAGCTTTTTAATTTGATCAGGTCCCATTTGTTTATTCGTGCTGCTGCTGTGATTGCTTTAGGGGTCTTCTTCATAAATTCTTTGCCTAGGCCAATATCTATAAGAGTTTTACCAACATTTTCTTCTAGAATTCTTAAGGTTTCACACCTTAGAATTTAAGTCTGTTATCCATTGTGAGTTGATTTTTGTGACAGGTGAGAGGTGGGGACCCTGTTTCAATCTTCTGCATGTGGTTATCCAGTTTCCCCAGCACCATTTATTGAATAGAGATTTGTTTTCCCAGTGTATGTTTTTGTGTCTTTGTCAAAGATTAGATGACAACATGAGGATGGTTTTATATCTGGGTCCTGAGTCCTGTTCGGAAGGTCTATGACTCTGGTTTTGTGCTACTACCTTGCTGTTTTGGTTACTAGAACCTTGTAGTAAAGCTTGAGGTCTGGTAGACTGATGTCTCCTAATTTGTTCTTTTTGCTTAAGATTGCTTTGGCTATATGAGTTCTTCTCTGGTTCCATAAGAAGCCTTCCATAAGAATTATTTCTTCTAGATATGTAAAGAATGATGATGGTATTTTAATAGGGATTGCATTAATTCTGTAAATCATTTTAGGTAGTATGGACATTTTAACAATATTGATTTTGCCAATCCATGAGCATGGTTGGGATTTCCATCTGTTTACATCCTCTGCAATTTCTTTTCTCAGTGTTTCATATGTCTCCCTATATATGTCTCTTACCTCCTTTGTTAAATATATTCCTAAATATTTCAATTTTTTTATGCTATTGTGAAAGGTGTTGTATCTTTGATTTGATTCTTATTGGCATATATGAATGCCAGTGATTTGTGTGCATTGATTTTTGTGTCCTGATACTTTACTGAATTTATTTATCAATTCCAATAGTCTCTTGGTTGAATTCTTTGGATTTCCTAGATTTTATATCAGATTGTCAAGAAGTAGTGAGAGTTTGACCTCTTCTGCCCCCATTTGGACACTCTTAATTTCCCTCTCTTGTCTGATTGCTCTGGCAAGGATCTAGCACTATGGTGAATAGAAGTAGAGACAGTGAGCACCCTTGTCTAGTTCCAGTTCTAAGTGGGAATGCTTTAAATTTTCACCCATTCAGTATGCTATTGGCTGTGTTATTATTGTATATGGCTTTAATAATTTTAAGGTATTACCCATCTATGCCTTGTTAAGAGTTTTTACCATAAAAGTGTGCTGGATTTTGTCAAATGGTTTTTCTACATCTATTCATGGTCTTGCTTTTATTCATGTGGCGAATTACATTTATAGATTTGCGTATATTGAACCATCCTAGTATCTCTGGGATAAAGCCCACCTGGTCATTATGAGTTATTTTTGATGTGCTATTGAATTTGGGTTAGTAAGATTTTGTTGAGGACTTTTGTGTCAATATTCATGAGGGATATTGGTCTATAGCTTTCTTTTTTTATTGTTTCCTTTCCTGATTTTGGTATCAAAGTGATATTGCTTTGTAGAAAGATTTGGGGAGGATACCATCCTTCTCAATGTTGTGGAATAATTTCTGCAGTATAGGTATGAGTTCTGCTTTGTAAGTTTGATAAAAGTTAGGTGTGAACCCAGCTGTTCTGGGACTTTTTTTTGTTGGAAGATTTTTATTGCTGCTTCAATTTCTGTGCTTGATAATGGTCTTTTCAGGAATTCTACTTATTCCTGATTGAGCCTAGGGATGTTGTGTGTTCCTAACAATTTGACCATTTCCTCCACATTTTGTAGTTTTTGAGCATATATATTTTTATAGTATTCAAAGATAATATTTTATATTTCTGTGATGTCTATAGTGACCTCTCTTTTTTCATTTCTAATTGGGCTTATTAGAGCACTTTTATTTCTAGTTCTTGTCGGTCTCACAAGAGGGCTGTCAATGTTGTTTACCTTTTCAAATAACAAACTTTTGGTTTTATTAGTCTTCTGTATAGTTCTTTTGTTCTTGATTACATTTAGTTCTACTTTGATCTTAGTTATTTCTTTTATTCTGTTAGGTTTAGGATAGATTAGCTCTTTCTAGTTCTTTGAGATGGTTTATTAGTTTATCGATTTGTGAACTTTCTGTGTTTTGGATATGAGCATTTAATGCTATTAGTTTTCCTCTCAGGAATGCTTTTGCTGTATCTCACAGAGTTTGATAACTTGTGTCCCTGTTATCATTTAATTTGAAGAATCTTTTGATTTCCATCTGGATCTACTCCTTGACTCAATAGTCATTTAGCAATAGATTGTTTAATTCCCATGACTTTGTGAAGTTGTGAGTGTTTCTGTTGGAATTGATCTCTAATTTTATTGCACTGTGGTCTGAGAAGATACATGGTATAATTTCTATTTTTTTAAAATTTGTTGAGATCTGATTTGTGGCCTAGGATGTGATCGATTTTAGAGAAAGTTCCACGAGCTGATAAGAAGGATGTTTATTCAGCTTTATTGGGTGGAATGTTCTGTAGATGTCTGTTAGACCCATTTGTTCCAGAGCTCTGTTCCTTTGCTTATTTTCTACTTGGAGGATCTGTCCAGCTCTGTCAGTGGGGTGTTGAAATCCCCAGCTACTATGGCAATACTGTTTATCATATTATTTAGATCAAAGAGGGTTTGCTTGCTGTATCTGGGTGCTCCTGCATTGGGTGAATAAATATGAAGGATTAGTAAGCCTTCCTGTAGGATTTTTCCCTCCACTACTATGTAGTGACCATCTTTGTCTTTTTTTACATTTGCTGTTTTAAAGTTTATGTTATCTGATATAAGAATAGCTACCCCAGCTTTCTTTTGGTTTCCATTTGCCTGGAAGATTGTTTTCCAATCTTTCCCTTAAGTCTGAAAGCATCTTTGTGGGTAAGATGCATTTCCTAGGGACAGTAGATACTTGGCTTATGTTTTTATTTATCCACTCAGCCAGTCTATGTCTCTTCAGTGAACAATTCAAGCCATTCACATTTATTGAGAGAATTGATATTTGAGTTAGATTTCAGTTCATACTGCTTAGATAAATTCTTCTTGTTTTACTTCTCGAGCCATTGTGGAATCAGGGTTCTGGACTTTAACTCTTGAGTGTTTTTACATTGGTTGGTGTCGACTGCACTGTTCAGTGTATAATGCAGGTCTGAGTATTTATTGCAGGGCAAGTCTGGGCTTTGCAAATTCCATCAGTGATTTCTTGTCTGGGAACATCTTTATTTCTCCCTCATATGTAAAGCTTAGTTTTGTCAGTTAAACAATTCCAGGTTGGCCATTATTCTGTTTCAGAAAATTGAGAACATGCCCCCAGTTCCTTCTGGCTTGAAAGGTTTCAGTTGAGAAGTCTGTGATTAGTCTGATAGGTTATCCTTTGTAGGTTATCTGCTGTTTTCATCTTACTGCTCAAAGGATTGTCTCTTTTGTGTTTACTTTGGCCAGCCTAATAACTATGTGACCTGGTGATTGCCTTTTCACATTGAGTCTCCTGGGAGTTCTTTGTGCTTCTGGTACTTGGATGTCTAGATTTCTGGCCAGGCCAGGTAAGTCCTCCCACCCCCTTATTCCAAGAAATAGATTTTTCAGGCCTGGTGTATTTTCTTCTTTCCTCTCCTGGATGCCTATAATTATTATGTTTGGTTTCCTTACATAGTCCTACATTTCTTGTATGTTTTGTTCATGTTTCTTGCTTCTGTGTTATTTTTGTTCATCTGATTTGTTTAGCATATAGGCATTATCTTCAAGCTATGAGATTGTTTCATCTGTGTGATCCAACCTATTCTTAAGGCTTTCCACTGTGTTTTGTAGTTCCTTGAATGCCTCTTTCATTTCCATTATTTCTGTTTGCTTTTTTCATAATACTTCAAATTTTTTTTGTATGTCAAAAATCTGTTGCACAATTTATTACATCCTCTATGATACAAAGATATTTTTGATAGATACTGATCAATGCAGAATGAGTGGCATAACTGAATAAATTTTTAAGAGAATTTTTCATTCATTTCCTGTATTGTTCTTGTGGCTTCTTTGTGTTGGGTTTCTATTTTCTCTTCAATTTCATTGAGTTTTCTTGCAATCCATATTTAGAATTTTTCCTTTTTCATTTTAATCATTTCATTTAAGTTGGTATCTGTTATTGAGAATCTAATGATTGCTTTTGGGGTGACCTTTCTCTCTGGCCTTTCTTGTTTCCTGTGTTCTTTCGATGATTCTTTTTCATCAGGCTTCTTGGTTGTGAACTGGGGGTGCTAGGACTGGTTTATGGCCCTATCTCAAAGTCCCCAAGGGTTGTTCCTTGACAATGCTGGGGAGAGGCATGCTGGTCTTGTATTACCTTAGGGGTATTTTAGCAATTTGAGTTACCTCTGACCTATTATCTTCACCTCTTGCCAGTGGTGACTAATGAGTTTGGTCCCCCAGCTTAAGCTCCCAGCTGGTGGATTGCCCTTGTGGGTATGACTCCACTGCCCTCTGGAGGAGCCAGTTATCAAGGTAATCTGATGTCTATGTGGTAGGCTGTGGTCCCCTGGATGGGGTCTACAAATGTCCTGAACTTTGGGAGGGGTCTTGCCACTCCTGAGTGTTGCTTGAACCCTGTTCCACCTTAAGGTAGGGGTAAGGGCAAGATAGATAGCTGTTGTGTGCAAGCCTGAGCGTGTGTGCTTCTATGGTTGCTTGACCTGCTGCTAGAGTGAGCCACTAATATGTTATTCAGGGTTCTTTGACCACACTTGGAGGGCTGCTCCTGATGGGAGGGGTCAATTGGTGCAGTTGTTGAGGTCTCTGGCCTAGGTTTTCCTTCCTTGTTCACACACCCCAATGCTGGCAGCCACCCAAACCTGGAGAGCAAGCCCTGGAGGTATGTACTTTTTAGATGACCTACGTCAGTCTGGCAGGCAAAATCATCTGTCTGCTATTTTTCAGCACCAGAGTCCAACATATTCATGCCAGTCACAAAGATAATGTGGCTTTTCTTGCTTCTCGCAACCTCCAAAGGCAGATTCTGAGGCACCGGGACCTAAAGTCTAGTCTGGGGGAGGGGTGTTGCCCAAAACCACCATGCACAGCTGCATCTCTGGGCTGGGGGCCCCACAGATGGACACCTCCTGCCCATGGAGATCTAGTGTTGGTGGTGATCACTCAAGAATTGGTGGAATCCATTCCAGAGTGCTGAATCAACAGGCCACCAGCTGTCACCTCTGCATCACAGTCCCACAGACTCATGTTTGCCTAGCCGAGGGCCCTGGTCTTTTTGTCTCTCCCTGACCTGGCTGGATTACCAGTGGTTTCCAGGGTCAGAGCCCCCTTTTCAGCCATTGCCTCCTGTGCTTTGGTCCCACTGACCACCAGTGGTGAGAAGTCTGTCTCCAAAGTGCCCCGTGCGGTTGTGGTCATGAGAAGCAACCACTCAGACCATTCCCTCCCCTACCCAGTGCAGTCCCAGCACAGCACTCGGCAGTTCAGAATGTTTCCTGCTATTGTCTCCTCTTCACAGAATCTGTGGCCTGGTGCCACGACTCTGCACCCACTTCAGGTGAGTCCATGTGTGCGTGGGTGTGGAGGGCTATGGGGAGCCAGGCGCCCTCATGTGGGTCAAATCGCACTGTGCTTACTGGCCAGGCAGGCACAGCTCACCCATGCTGCTCTCTGTTCCCTATTGTATTTCTCACACTCTCCAGTCTTTGTGAATGTATCTCTCTTTCACCTTTTTTCCTACACTGTGTGTCCCACCTGTTTCTTGGCAGATTCACAATGCAGTTCTTGGCAGAGGGGGGAGTGATCCACTTGTGTGTAGCCATCCCAGTTCTTCACCTCCTTCTCTGCCTCCCTGGGAGCAGTGAGCCAGGAGGCCACTAGTAATCTGCCACTTTCCCCTTTGACTGTTTTGGACTTTAGTCATTCTAGTAGGTATGTAGTGGTATCTCATTGTTTTAGTTTACAATTTTATATGATATATAATGTGTGCATCTTTTCATATGCTCTTTTCCTATTTACCTATCTACTTTAATAAGATGTCTATTCAAATGTTTTGTCCATTTTCTTATTGCTTAATTTAATAGTTTTTTTGTATATTTTTTATACCAATCCTTTATCATATATATATATTTTGCAGAATTTTTCTCCCAGTCTGTGAATTGTCTTTTCACTATTTTTCAGTGTCTTTGAAAAGCATAAGTTTTTAATTTTAATAAAGTCCAATTTATCAACTTTTTCTTTTTAGAGATCATGCTTTTTGTGTTATATCTAAAAAGTCATCACCCAACCCAATGTCATCTAGACTTTCTCCTATGTTATCTTCTAGAATTGTATAATTTTGCATTTTACAGTTAGGTCTATAATCCATTTTTGTGAAAAGTGTAAGATCTGTTTATAGATGCATATGGATATACAGTTGTTCTTGCAGCAATCCTTGAAAAGACTAACATTTTCTCCATTGAATCACCTATTCTCTTTTGTCAAATATCAGTTGATTCTATTTGCATGGATTTATTTCTGAGCTTGCTGTCCATTTATCTATTTCTGTGTTACTCAAACAATACCACACTGTATTGATCACTGTAACTTCATAGTACATTTTGAAGTAGATGGTCCTCCAACATTGTTCTTCTTAAGTATTGTCTTGGCTATTCTGTTGTTTTTTTTTTTATCTTTCTATATAAACTTTAAAATCAGTTTGTTGATATTGACAAAATGCCTTCCTAGGATTTTAATTGATATTGCATTGAATCACTAGATCAAATTGAAGACAATTGACACATTCATGATATTGTCTTCTTAACCAAGAACATCATAAAACACCCATTTATTTAGATCCTATTTGGTTTCTTTTTTTGTTTTATTTCATCATATTATGGGGGTATAAATATTGTTAAGGTTACATATATTGCCCTTGCTACCCCTCCCCCCTGCCTAGTCAGAGCTTCAAGCGTGTCCATCCTCCAGGTGGTGCTCATCACACTCATTATGTAGGTATACACCATCCCCTCCTTCTCCCTCCCATCTGTCCAACATCTGATAAATTTTTTGTGTGTGTGTGACATTTTGGTTATATTTTACATCTTTGCCTCTCCCTAAGAAGGGTTAGAGGTATGCCCTTCCCCTCCACAATGCTCACCACATCCCTAAGATGTGGGTCTACCTGCCCCCTCCTGAATCCCTGGTAAACACTACCACCATTTGAGCACCATAGTTTTAGTCAGTCAGTACCAATTTGATGGCGAGTAGATGTAGAGCACATTTTCCTGATCTTGTGTCGCCTCATTTCAGATAATAGGCTTAAGCTTAATCCAGGATAGTATAAGCAGTGCTAGCTCGCTGTCATTTGTTAGAATTGAGTAATATTCCACTGTGAACACATACCAAATTTTAATTATACACTCATGAATTGATGGGCACTTGGGTTGTTTCCATGTCCTTGCAATAGTGAATTGTGCTGCCATAAACATTTGGTTGCAGATGTCTTTATAATAGAATGTCTTATGTTCTTTTGGGTAGATGCCCAACAATGCTTATTGCTGGGTCGAATGGTATTTCTATTTCTAGCTGTTTGAGGTATCTCCAAATTCTTTTCCACAAAGGTTGCGATACTTTGCAGTCCCACCAGCCATGTAAGAGTGTCCCTGTCTCTCCATATCCTCCCCAGCATTTGTTGTTTTGAGATTTCTTGATACAGGCCATTCTCACTGGGGTTAGGTGGTATCTCATTGTGGTTTTGATTTGCATTTCTCTAATGATTAGAGATGTTGAGCATTTTTTTATATGTTTGCAGGCCATTATTCTGTCTTCTTTGGAGAAGTTTATTTTTTTTTAATTTTTCCCACATTTTTCTTCTTTTATTTTTGTTTTTCCTCACATATCACAGGGGATGGAGAAGTTTCTGTTCATTTCTATTGCCCATTTCTTGATAGGGTTGTTTGATTTTTTCTTGTTAATTCTTTAGAGATCTAGATAGATTCTTGTTATTAGAATCAGAAGTGTAGAGAGCAAATATTTTCTCCCATTCTGTGGGTTGTGTATATGCTCTAATGATAGTTTCCTTGGCTGTGCAGAAACTTTTTAATTTGATCAGATCCCATTTGTTTATTTTTGATGCTGCAGCGATTGCCTTGGGGGTCTTCCTCAAAAATTCTTTGCCTAGGCCAATGTCTGATAGGATTTTCCCAACATCTTCTTCTAGGATTCTTAAGGTTTCATGCCTTAGGTTTAAATCTGTTATCCATCTTGAGTGGATTTTTGTGAGAGGTGAGAGGTAGGGATCCTGATTCAATTTTCTGCATGTAGGTATCCCGTTTTCCCAGCACTATTTATTGAAGAGAGATTCTTTTCCCCATTGTATATT
>VBSM01002217.1:2393721-2435721 GCA_008086735.1 Cheirogaleus medius
TTTTTTAATAGTAGCCATTCTAACAGGTGTTAGATGATATTTCAATGTGTTTTTAATGTGCATTTCTCTGATTATTAGTGATTTTGAGCATTTTTTATATGTCTGTTGGCCATTTGTATGTCTTCTTTTGAGAAATGTCTGTTTAGGTACTTTGCTCATTTTTTAAATGCGTTGTTTGTTTTCTTACTATTGAGTTGTTTAAATTCCTTATATATATTTTGGATATTAATCCCTCACCAGATGCATGGTTTACAAATATTTTTCTCAATTTACTCTGTTGATTATTTCTTTGCACAGACATTTATGTAGTTTGATATAATCCCATTTTCTATTTTTGCTTTTGTTTCCTGTGCTTTTGTGATCCTATCCAAAAATATTGCCCAGATTTATGTTGTGGATCTTTCCCCCTTTGTTTTCTTTTAGTAGTTTAACAGTCTTCAAGCCTTGCATTTAAGTCTTTAATCCATTTTCAGTTGATTTTTGTAGATGATGTGATATAAGATCCTAATTTCAGTTTTCTGCATGTGGGTACCTAGTTTTCCCGACAACATTGAAGAGACTGTTCTTTGCCCATAGTGTTTTCTTGGCATGTATGTCAAAAGTTAATTGACTGTATATGAATGGAATTATTACTGGGCTCTGTATTCTATCCATTGGTATATATATCTATTTTCACACAAGTGCCATACTGTTATGATTACTATTCAGGCGTCCTCAAACTACGGCCCGCGGGCCGCATGCAGCCCGCTGAGGACATTTATCCAGCCCGCTGGGTGTTTTTGCCCGTTTTGTTTTTTTACTTCAAAATAAGATATGTGCAGTGTGCATAGGAATTTGTTCATAGTTTTTTTTTAAACTATAGTCCGGCCCTCCAGCGGTCTGAGGGACAGTGAACTGGCCCCCTGTTTAAAAAGTTTGAGGACCCCTGCATAGCTTTATAGTATATTGTGAAATCAGATAATGTGATGCTTCCAGCTTCATACTTTTCCTCAAGATTGTGACTATTTGGATTTATTTTTCTGTTTTATACATTCAGTCAGTTTCTCTCATCTAGATTAACAGCATTTACTGCTGTTTTTAAATAAAATATTACATGCTTATAAAAAGAGGTATACATAGTGTAGTAGGTATAATGTGTAATAAACTAGACCAACATATAGCCAGCATTCAATTCAGCTGAAAGAATAGTAACATCAATATCACTGAAGGTCCTCTTTTGTCTTTCCTGGTCATGCTCCTCCATCCACATCCCCAAGAAGAGATAAGCATTTGTTTGCATGTTTTGCTTTTGTTAGGGTTATAATGTGTGTGTGTGTGTGTGTTACAATTTAATGTAGATTTTACATATGCATTTGTGACTAGTTCTTTTCCACTTCATATTATATTGCTCATAGTCACACACATTTTTGTGGGTAGAATTTTTTTCATAATGCATTGAATTCTCTTGTGAGATCACCTAGTAATTTATCTAAGTTCCTCTTGATAACCATTTCAAATATTTACAGTTTTTTAATAATTTTAATTAATTTATTTTTGCTATTATAGACTATGAGTAGGATTTCTGGGCATTAACTTATTTATTCATGCCTTCTACTTTACTAGATACTTCAAATTGTTTTACAGTGTGGTTATATTAGTTTTTATTAACACAATCAGTATGTAAGAATTTATGTTATTTCACATTATTCAAACAACTTAAAAAGTGTTTGTCCTTCTAATGGTTGTAAAATGTTAACTAACTCATTATGGTTTTAATTGACATTTATTTGATTATAAAGTTTCAAAATATTTTTAATATATTTATTGGACATTTTCTTCTCTTTGAAACATTCATTTATGATTTTTTATGAATTTTTCTACTGGGTTACAAGTATTTATGATACAAATACTATTTATATTTGTATGTTCACCAAGCTCTCTTTTTCTTCCTGAACAAACAGTCATAACAAGTGTGTGTTTATATGCATATGTTTATAAATTCTGATCTGGGCAATGGAATTGGGGTGGACATATATTACTTCTAAGATTTGTCTATAAAATTTCTTTCATTATTCTCCAAATTCTATTTATCATCAGTCAACAGAATCTAGAAGATCTAGTGGAGGGTGCAGAGTGCCAGGTTATGGTGAGCCATTCATTATAAAGGAACTTACTCTCTGAATCACCACTTGGATGGCCACATGCCATATAAGAAATTGGACTGACCAGCAAATTGGTATTAACGGATCAACACCTAAGCGGACATATAGGAATAACATTTATCGGGTGTCGGGCAGGTGGGAGGGAGGAGGAGGGGACGGGTATTTACAAACACAATGAGTGAGATGTGCAACGTTTGGGGGATGGTCACGCTTGAAGCTCTGACTCGGGGGGGGGGAGGAGGGCATGGGCAATATACGTAACCTTAACATTTGTACCCCCATAATATGCTGAAATAAAAAAAAAAAGAAAAGAAATTGGACTGAAACTTGAGTGACAAATAAAACTATATTGTGTTAAGTCACTGAGACTTTTAGCATAGTTTATTCTAGTAATTAGCCAACACTAATTCACCCAGCATTTTTCTTTTCCATTCTTATTCATGTATTCTGGATGTTGGACTTTTTTTAGTTTATATGTGGGAAATATTTTTCTCTCCACTTTAGACTCTCTTTCACATTCCTTATAGTGCAGTTTTGCAACAGAAGGTCTTAAAGGGATTCATGTTTGACAGTCTTTTACTTCATGCTTGGTCTTATTTGTATCTTGTTTAGAAATCTGTAGTGACTTTGAGAGGATAGAAATATACTCATTTTCTTCTAAACATTTCAAAGTTTTACCTTTCGTATTTAAGTCTTTAATCTACCTGGAATCGAATTTTGTGTTTTGTGTGATACAGGATTTAAACTTACTTATTTTTCCATATGGATAAAAATTGTCTGAGTACTATTAATTCAGTACTGCCTCTTTCAGCATGGTAACAATGGGCCATCTGTGAGATAGCAGGTTTCAGATATTCAGCCTTTTGTTAGAGCCTCTTACATTCCATTGATAGCTATCCTTGCAGCCTTGTAAAACATACTTATCTGCAATTCTATTTCAAGATTGAATATTAGTTATAGCAAAGATATTTTTAATTTTTCCTTAGGGATACGTCTTCACTGTTTGGGTCTTGTCTTTCCACATAAAATGTTAATTTAAATTTTAGTGGAAATGCATTTGAGATTATATAACAATTTGAAAAAAACTAACAACACTAACATATTGCATTTTTCTATAATTGAACTTGCTAAAACATTTTGTTATAGTTTTTTGTAATGTGCAAGATGTTTTAAAATTATCTCCACAGCTATGTTTACTTATCCTTAGTTATCTTTTATACTTTGATATTATGAATGCTATTTTTCCTTAATTACATTGTCTTTGCTTTTGGTATATAGAAAGGCATAAATTTTCATATTTTTAGGATTTATCTTATTTTTAGAAAATTTACAAAACTCTCTCTTTAATTGTAATAATCCATTTGTGAATTAGTTGGGATTTGCTTATGGAAAACAATTAAATCATCTTGGAATAAAAAGTTGTTGCTGCTTGGGCTAAATCCTCCAGGATGACATTGAAGAGGAGAAAAAAATAGTAGGCAAAATGTCTTGTTCTTGTTTTATATGTGATGTGTACTTTGGACTTTTGTAGGTACTCTTTATCTATAAAAGAAGTTTCCTTTTCCTTTACAAAAATTGACCATGTATTTCCCAGGAGGTAAATCTCAACATATGTCATATATTAACATAAAACATGCCATGGTCATTAATGATAATGAAATTAGAATTGATATCAATAATAAAAACAAATCTTTGTAAACTAAAAAAATACATTTATAAATAGTTTTAGGATAAAAACATAAATTATAATAAAACTGTTAAAACATAACTAGAACTAAATGACTAAAATAAAGCATTTCAATACTACATTCAACTGAAATAGTATTTAATGGAAATTTATACCCTTAAAAGTTCACTGAAGAATAAGAAATGGTAAAAATCAGTGGACTAAGCCCCTAACATAAAAGTTAGAAGACTAGCAAAATAACAAATTAACATAAAACAGAAGATAATAAAAAACTAAATAGACAACATAATAGAGGAATTAAAAAATTGATAGTTTGAAATACATATATAAATGATATATTATAGATAAAATTGTGGTCATAACAACACATGGAAATGGGAAGTATATGTGGAAATTAAAAACAAGCCAATTATCGGCCAATCTTTCCCATAAATATAAATGTAAAAATATTAAGAGAATATTGATAAACAAAACCTAGTAATATGTAAGAAGTATATTTTGTTTATGATCAAGATTGACATATCATTAGAAAATCTATAACTGTAATTCACCATATCAACAGTTTAAAAATTTATATATTGTATAATACATACATATATTATGTGCATACGTATTATATAATCTTTGCAATATAATCATATGAATAGGTGGAGAATAAAATTGATATAAAGATTGGGTACAGGATTAATGTCAATTACATTAAGCCTGTACACTTTGTTATTCACATATTCTATATCTTTCATACTACCATCTAAAGAAAAGCTTGACAATCAAGCTGACACAATGATTATACTAAAAAAAAAATTTTCTCCCAAAATGACTTTAACTGAATTTATATATAATATTGAATTCACTGTCAAATTTAATGAAACATCATATGATGGTGTTATCAAGAGAAGACATTGGTTGAAAAAAATATTATAATTGAAAAACATGCTCTCCAGAAATATGCCAGGAGTATCTCTTCATGCCCCTAGTGTAATGTGTCCTAATTACTCCTAATTTTACTTCAATGCCTACCCTAACTTCCTTTCCCTTTCTTTTTTGAGAGATCTATTCTAGGCATTTTCTCACAAACTATTGCCTCTCTGTAATGAAATCCTAAATGCTTCATTTTTTAAAATTTTCTTAATTTTCTGAGATTTTTGCCAAAGTAACCTCTGGGCCTCAGTTTCTACAAAATAGGATTGAATAATAGTATCCTACCTCATGGTTCTTGGGCATGTTACATAGGATAACATTAGCAAAGCACTTGGAAGTATATGTCAATCATAATAACAGTAATGGTCCTTAGTTATTATAAATGATCAGTTTTTGCTACCGCCATCCCCAAAGGGTTTCTGCTTTCGTTGCTTCCTATATGTATCATGATTTTTCAATAAGATAAAAAAACACTTGAAGCTAGAAACTCTGGCACATTTTACTTTGAAATTAGCTAGGCTTAGTGAAACATTGTAAGTTCTTTCCCATCTAGTTTAAGTTCTAGAAATAGTCTGCTGCTGTCTTTTACCTAATTGTGAATATGTCCAACTGTGAGCTGAAGATTTCCTTCCTAATGACATCCAGTGTCCAGCCATTATACCTTAATGGGTCTGACTCATAATTTATTTCCCTATTAGGTTATAGCTTTTTTGGAAAGGACTGGCACCCTTGAGTTCCTTCCAGCAACTCTGTCTTGCTCCCCAGAGACAGGGCACTGTGTCTTAAAAGATGAATGACTGTAATGTGATACTTTCATTTGCATGTTCTTTTATAATCTTGTGGTTTTCTTCTGTCAGGGTAGAGTGATGTAGAGTTGCATGATGCTCCTGGACTTCTGTTCGCAACATCTAAAACTGGTTCTCCGTGCACCAAAGCTAATAGACAGAATAGTATGGAAAGAAGCCGATTCCACTGGGGTAAAGTTCTAAGGAGGCTGGGATTGATTTTCCAGGGTAAAAGGGAAAGTGGAGCAGTCGCGACATCTGGGGAGGTGGGGGCATAAGGGAACCAGGGGTTGCCAGTGTTCCAGCTGGGTCCTCTCCACCTGGACCGTGATGCCTCTCCTCCAGCAGACCCCGCCGACGGCACAGATCCTCCTGGGGAGCCGGCAGACACCCATCCCAGGGGTCAACCATCTCCTGCCTCCTTCTGAGCACTCTTTGGCAGAGTGGTCAGCACAGGTTTGTCTTCACATTGCAAAACCTTGGCCAGTTTTTCCAGGAAGGGAACGGAATGCAATGTGTTGCAGTGGCAGTTATCTGGGCCAAGAATGGCTATCTAGTTTTCTCTTTGCCTTGGAGAACATTTAGATCCGTGGTGTAACATCTCTCGTGTGGGCACCTTCTGAGTCGGGTTGCCAAGGAACGCAATGCAACCCATCGCTTTCATCCATTTAACTGGGACGCTATACAACCATTTTTTTTAAAAAAAGGGGGAGGAAGAATTATATTTTCTATTTGAAGATGGCAAGATTGAATTTTCAAAAGTCTTTATATGTGTATGAATTAGCTGCTGTAGTTTTAAAGAAGTAGAGCATCTGGGAAAGAAGTTTTATTGCTTAAACATATGGTGCTTCCCTACTGGAGAAAAACTGTTACCAAATGAAACAACGGAAAAATGATAATGCATTTAGGATTAGAAAAAAGACATAAGAAATCCAATACACTGAATTCAAGTGGAACTAGAACCTTTTATTATTTAAAACAGTGGAACACAGCTGTGAATTTTATGTTACTAGGAATTACATATTGGCAAAGAACGGGAATACAGAGTTATGGTTTAGAAGAGAGTTGCTGTCACGATTCGAAACATGCCAGGAAAGCTGCATCTTGCACTTTGACCATCGTCAGTACGTGTTTATAGGAAACAGCATCCCTTTGGCTTAGTAGTTGGTATTGACTGGTGACAGGGTTTTTGAGCAGAGCAGACAGGCTGGGGACAGCATCATCCGATCACAAAGTAATTCCATGGTAACAGACTAAGGTGTTGCTTCTCAGGGGAAGTCAAGAATACAACGAGTTGGGAATAAATACAAATGGTCCACATTGAAAACAGGCAACTGCAGGCCAGGCCTGCTCAGACACACAGGCATCCAAGGTGACAGCATGAACAGGGCGTCCCCAAGGTACTGGGAGCCCATGTGGCCAGAGGGAGAACCACATTCTCCAGTCCCAGCTGCTCACAGGGCACAGCCATGGCGAGTGGGGGCTGCAGAGTCACTCAGTCGTCCACATTCAAAACAGGAGTCTCCCACATTTCTTTTAAAGACAAACAACCTCCATTTCTCTTTTTATTACAGTTTTGAACTGCCAAGTGCACGCGTACCTCTCTACTGATTGGTAAAAGGCCAGGGCCTGTTTCTTTGGAAATCACACCTCACCTGCTGCTAGGAGATGCATCTCCTGACTTTTATCTGGTGCTTGGCTTGTTCTGTGAACTTCCAGATTAGCAGAGCAAGATGATTAGTATTCCTCCCCTGACTGGAAACAAGAGACTACTCATTTTCCCAAGGTGAAGGCCAGGAATTGATGCCAAAATTCAAATAAATCAAGACAATGAGAGGAATCGTGGATAAAAAGAAAGGTGCAAGCAGATGCGGTGACAGAAAAGAGTGGTTGAAAGAACTGAGGAAGGTGAAGCTGGGAAAGAGAAATCTCTGAGCGCAGAAGAGCGTCTCAGACACTTGGGCGTCCTTCCTGCAGAGGGAGGGTGACACCTGCTTCAGACCCTGAGCTGAAATTATAACCAGCAAGTAAATGTCATAGACGGGCAGGTTTCAACTCGCTGTAGGAAATTTCATTGTAATCAGAAGTACTTAAAAATGGAATGGATTTTCTCATAGGATTAGGGAAATACTTGATGTTTATAGTTTTCTAAAATGAGCTAGAGACCATGATGGAATATTCCAAGAATTTTGTGAGTCCCAGAATTTTTTTCACGGGTTGATAAAGCGTCTCCAGTGTTAATAATCGGGTGTCACAGAATGGATACTTGGCACCAGAAACCAGACATGCCCACCTGTATGTGGTACTTAAAGGGTATTTCTGCACAAAAACTGACAAAGAGAATGGTGTCACTTTAAGTTTCGCAAAGGCATTGGCCTCAAAGCACACCAGGAGACTGGAGGGCAGCGATGTGGAGGATGCGGAGAGCACCAGGCGCGCCCTGAGCCTGCCGGCCGGCGGCCCCACACGACACCTGCGGAGGCGAGTCCTACCTGCGCCGGCTCCTCTGCACTCCGGGCCACACTTGCGTGTCTGTGTCTCTTTAGCGCACGGAAGGAGGAAACAGTGAAAAGTAATATGTCTGGTTAGACCACAAGGAGACGGAAGTGCAGACTGTACCCTGATCACCCAGCTGCCAGGAGGAAGGGAGAGAAAATAAAGAATCATGTCCATAGCTACACTTTTCTGTTTTTATCATCTTCCATTTGGAATAGATATATGCTCAGCAAAAATCAAAGACTAAAAACATATTAAAGATAAAAATTCCCATCTGTTTCCTCTGCATGTACCGGCACTCCCACGGCAACTACTTCCACATCAGTTTTTTAAAAATGTATGTATATTTTCTTACATTTGGGATTGAAGACCTTATGTTTTTTTTTCTTTTAATGGGATCAAACTAAATATATTTTCATGCATTTTTTAAAAAGTAATACTATGTCTTATAGGGCTTTCTGCATGATCCTTCTTCGTGAATGGCTTTGCCCAATTTGAGGACTTTTATCCTCTATATCGGGAATCAGCAAAATTTTTCTATAAAGGCTAGGTAGTAAATATTTAGACTTTAAAGACCTTCTGATCTCTGTTACCACTACTCAACTTTGCCATTGTATTGCAAAAGCAGCCATGGGCAATATGCAATCACATGATCATGGCTTTGTTCCAATAAATTTCATTTACACAATCAGGCAGTGGGTTGGATTTGGCCCACAGGCCACAGTTTGTCGACCTATACTCTATATAAAGACTTTTTTGAAGGGAGAATTTTGAATGGAATTGAATTGAATTCAGATATCAATTTGTAGGTAACTGTTACATTGTGGTAGTACATCTTTCCAATTTCGAAGATGGTATAACATTCTATATTCTTTTAAAAATGATATGGTCTAAAATTTTAAATTAACTCTATATAGAACTTGACACATTTATTATAATTATTCCTAGGCCTCCTACAGTTTTCTGTTATTTCTTCGGGATCTCTAGTTAGATGACCTTATAAACTAAATGAGTTATATTTTATTTTTTCCTCAAGATTTATAGTCTGCTGTTTGAGTTGATCTTGCTGCACTGTCTAGAGTGGCCAGTTCAGTACCGACCAGCCCTGGTGACACTGAGCATGCTGGCTGGGTGGCTTCCTTCAGTGTTACGACATGAAGCTGAATGTTTGCTATAGGTTTCTGGTAGAATTCTTTCGACACACTGAATTATCTTTCTAGTTTGACTATATGGATATTTAAATCTGGAATGGATGCTGAGTTTTATAAAATACTTTTCAATATCTAGGATGAAAATAATAACTTTGATTTTGTCTTTTAATCTATTAATGAAGAAACTCAACTTGATTGCTTTAGGTAAGGCTTAGTTTATCATAAACCATTATTATTTTTCCAAATATATATTACATATTATTTTAATTTTCTTCATTTATATTAATAAGTGTAATTAGCCCATACCTTTCTTTGTACTCTCCTTATCTGATTTTGATATGAGGTTAATGCTAAGCTAGTCTCTTTGTGATGTTTGAGAATCATTTTCTGTTATTGTAACCACAATAGGTTTGTTGCCTGGCGCACGGCGAGCCTATATACCTAGATGCTGAGGGTTGCAGCAGAGAAAGAGTTTAATAATTGCAGGGAAGCCAAGTGAGGAGATGGGAGGAAACTTCAAATCCCGCTCCTGGAGAGGTCTGTGGATAGAGATTTTAAGGGATCTTAAATGGTGGGGAATTTGGGGGGCTGAGGTGTGGGGGTCTCTGACTGGGCACGAAGTGAAGGGTGGCATCCTGGGAGAGGGCAATGAAGAGACTGAATCTTGTGCTGAGTCGGTTCCTTGGTCTTCAAATGCTGGCATCAGCTGTTCTGCTGGAATTTAGGTTCTGAAGAACAACTTAAGCATGCTTAAGCAAAAGTCTTATTGCTCTAGGGTCAGAGATCCCGTGTATAGGAACAATGGAGAAGCAGGTGGTCAGCACACTACAGACTCCCAGTTAGCACCTGAGAGGCAGTGGGTCAGAGTGCTTTGGTGGACCCCGTTAGTGCTAACTGTGTTTCTGCATGAAGCCTGGCTTGAATTCTCCTTAACCCTGTGAGGGCAGATTCATTATGTGCTGGAACAGTTTAGTGAATTAATATCAACAGTGCCTATTATTAATAACTGCTGATTATTATAAACCAGACATAAGTATGCCCCCAAATGACCAGCCCATAATAATCACTGCCCCATGGCAGAAATGGAGAATAGAGTTATGGCAAATCATCCAACCATATTGTGGAGGAAGTAAATAATCAATGGGATAAATAAGTAAAGAATGCAATATATTAGACAGCTGGTAAATGAGGAGGAGAACAATAAAGCAGGGAATGAAAACAAGAAGGAACTAGCATTTTCTGTAGGGTGGCGAGAGAGTATCTCAAAGAGAAGGGACCCTATGCGCAGGAGCTCAAAGAGGTTGACAGATAAGCCACATAAACGCCTGTGGGAAAGAATCAGCAAAGAGGCACTGGAATTACAGAGAACCTCGCTGATCTGAAGGACGTCAACGAGGCTAGGAAGGCTGGGAGAGAAGTGGAAGGCGAAGTCAGAGAAGCAGGTGGGAGGAGAGAGTGTTCAGAAAAGAGTGTCTACGATTGCTGCTGCTGCAGCAGTGCCTTCACCTGTGGCCATACACTCTCACTTCCTTCTGGTGACAGGTGTGAACTCCCCGTGCTCCTTCCAAAGCCGAGTCCTCGTCCCATATGCTCCTTCTTAGCCTCTGTCTCTTACTCAAGGTCATTAAGCTAGAAATTCTCTCCGCTCTCTCTTAAACCTCAGTTTCCCTTTCAATATTAGTTAGTTTTCATCAGCCAATATACTATAATTTCTTTCATTTTATAAAAATAGTCTCTGGGTTTTCCACCCACATCCAACTACTTCTCTATCTTTGCTCATTTTAGAACGATGTTTTGTGAAAATATTGTCTGTCCTCACTGTCTCCAACAACTCCTCCACGTGCACTCAAGCCCATTCTGCTCGCGGTTCACCCCCCACTGTGCCAAGTGCTCTCTTGCCAGTTTCAGCTGTTTCCGCACACGCGAGTCCAGCGGTCACTCTCCAATCCTCATCTCGCCAACTGGTCAGTAGCATTTGACACAGCTGACTACCCCACGCTTCCTGAAAGTTCTTGAGAGATTTTTTCATATGGCTTCCAGGATACCAGGATAGCCAACTCTGCTCCTTTTTGGGTTTTTGGTCCTTATTTTACTCTCTGTTCCTCTTAGTCTTGTATGCTTGACTTTTTCAGAGTGTCTCACAGCTCAGTTCTCAGACTCACATTCTTTATCTTGCTCATTCCTTCGGTAACCACCTCCACAGCACAAAATAACACATGTATTTTTTGACGGTTGCAAATTTGTATGTCACTCCGTACTCCGTCTGAGTTTCATGTCATGTAAACAACAGCGTTGCGGCCGTCTTCACTGCAGTGTCGAGTGGGCGTCTCGAACCGAACGAGTCCAGAACCGACATCCCCGTCTTTCACCAGGAAGCGGGACTCTGGCTTTTCAGTTGCTCAGGCTAAACAGGTCTCGTGCTCATTCTGGATCACTCTTTCATATTGCACGTCCAGCCCTTCCTCAGGTTCTGTCTGCTGCACTTCCCAGTGCACCCAGAACCGCTGCCTCCGTCCTCTCTCTCAGCGCCATCCCCTCAGGTCCAGCCTCAGCCTGACCAGCCAGACGGTGGGTGCGTCCTTCGCACTGGCCTCCCTGTTCCCAGCTCGCTTTCTTTGCCTCACTTACCTCAGAGCATGCAGAGTAAAGCTTTTAAAAGCCAAAGTCCAGAGCGTTGCTCTGCTCTGAACTGTTCAGCTGCAGCAAGCTCACTCCCGGCTGGCCTCCTCCCCTCCTTCAGGTCTCTGTGTAAATTTTTGTTTCTAAATTTTTTTTCATAGAAAGACATTTTTTCCTTTTTTTCAAAGGAAAAGGTCAAGCAAGGTCAAGCAAAGCTGTGGTTGATGAAGGCATGCTCATTGGACAGTAGCCAATCCCAAGGGAAGGGAGGCTTCCGTGTAAAGTTACTCTCTGAGACAGGTCCTTCCCAACAACGTTATTGAAAGTAAGCAACTCGCGCCCGCTCTCACCCCACCTTCACGTGGCGCTTTCCTCTTCCTAGTTTCCTGCCATGTTTTTCTCTCCATAGTCCTTATCACTAACTGACAGCTACATATTTTATTTATTTTCTTGCTTATTGCCTGTCAACTCCAACTAGATGATAAATTTCATGAGCAAGGAGTTTTTCTTAATTTTGTTTGCAGGGTAACCACCTCTCAATCATTAGTCCTTCCCTCTTACTCAAAGGCTCTGTTTTCCAAACTGCTGTGCCAATAGATTAAGTGTGCTTGTTTTCAAACTTTACAAAAATTGTATTGAAAAGTGTGCATGTACACACACACACATACACTTTGGGGTCTGGCTTCTTTTCCTTAAAATTATTTTATCAAATTTATCCATGTTGTTGTATATAGCTATAGTTTATTTTCAATACTGTATGTTATTCCATTGTAAATAGACCATATTTTATTTGACCTTTCTTCTGCTGATGGCCATTTGTTTGTTTTCACTTTTTGGTTATGTCAGTTAATGCTTCTATGATTGTTACTATTCATGTATTTCAGTTCACATGAGTCTCATTTCTGTAGACTACGTGCTGAGAACTACAACTCCAAGGAAAAGCTCAATATGGCTGTGATATGTCCCAGTTTTATGTATTTTATTTATGATGCTTTTATCTGTGCTTGTGAAAAATACTGGCCTGTAATTTTCTTTTCCTAAAACACACTGGTCAAGTGTAACTATCAAATACATGTTGGCTTCATAAGTGAGTTGAGAAATATTCTTTTTCCATTATTTGCACAAGTTAATGTAAGATTGGTTAAATTTTCTCCTTATGTATTTGGTGGATTTCACCATTGTCATTAAAATAATAATAATTATGAAGGAATATGCTTAACAGGCAAATATATCAATCTTAAACCTATTTTATAATTATATAAGAAGTCAGTCACTTTTTCTATTATGATTCGAGATTGTTGCTCTTCTTGGGATGGACAAGTGTGTGCAGTTAGCTTATGGGTAGTCCTCTTGGACTCTTACCTGTGAAGGAAGGAAGAACACAGGTTTGCCAGAGCAGCTGAGCAGGGAGGTAGTTGCCACAGACAGGTCTGTGTGGACGTCTGGCATTGACATGGCATCTAGAGTCATCTTCAATTCAGAGTTGAGATAAGGGGGCTGAGCCCCCCACTTTCCAAACAGACCTATCATTGAAGATTGCCCTTGAGGAGGATTTATATCCTTCAACAGGTCAACAAGGTGGCTTTATTTTTTTTAGCGCAGGGCAGTTCTTGCGGGGGCACACGGCCCTGAGTGGCGAGAACCCAGCGGAGTGAGCTCTGTCTTGAAAGGGGACACTTCTCACCCACTGTGGCGAGCGCTTTAATTCTCCAAAGTGGAAGAAGAGCAGTACCGGCAGCACCTGATTTAGCACACTACAGAGAGACGCAGAACATTGACCTCCGCAATTTTTCCTGAAAGAAAGAAAAGAGATGGGACTCAAAGGGACAAAAGGATTTCCTCCTTACTGGAGTGAATGTCTACAAACTTGCTTTAATTCATCTGCACATTGGTAAGGAAACTAAGATTAAATGTTCTGAAAATTAGATTGAGCTTTGTCAATGCTGCTGATTTGGGATAAGGTGTGGGAAAAGAAAGTGGGAAAGAGGAAAAGCCAGAGAAGCCAAGTTCTAATTCCTGGGAATGAGACAACAGAGAAAAATAAGAGGAAAACGCTGTCCCCTAAATCTGATAATATTATTTTAAACCCTCCTTCCCCCAAGTTTTCTGGGTATTGAGATGAGGTAATGTATACAGGTAAGAGATGGATGTCACTTCAAGGCCACCTGTCTGAATACAGAGCCAGTTACTTATGACGACTGGGTCTGCTTTTTGGAGGACGTAAAGAAAGGAAGGGCGTTGCCATGGAGCTAATTGGAGGAAACTTACAGGGAGCGAGAGGTTAGTGCGGAAAGAATTGCATGAGTGGATATTTCATTGAAAGGGGTGATCTATAGAGGAAATTTGATTTTTCCTCTGTAACAATAGAACGCGTATACTTCTTTAAAATCCAAAATTGTATGTGCCTTAGTAGAAATGAGGGTGATTCTTCTCATTTTAGAAGCCCCCTGCCCCCCAAATATTAGTTTTCCTTGAAACCCTGTACCCAGGGCATGGGCACGTAACTGAAGCTGAACCAAATGAACCCTCTAGGATAGAACTTTCCACATTGAAAACAAAGGTAAAGAAGCTGGGATTTTTTGAAATTCGTTCTGCTCTCAGAGGAGTGAGCGAGCTGCACTGGAGCAGGCTGCTGCTTTGCCTGAGGCCGAACTCCCTGAGTTCTTAGACTATTTCCCAGGCCTGAGTTTTTATCTATCCCATTAATTATTTTATCTCAACCATAGCCTTCTAATAATTTTTGGTTTTGTTAAATTTACCAAGGATTAATGTTTTCAAAATGGTAATACTGCTAAAATCCTGAGACTATGAAACTGTGTGCTCTTGGGAGGATGAAAATCAAGGTGAGGTCTTGGAAGTTGTCTCTGAGCAATTTCTGAGTGTCTTTTTAATGCGGTCCCACCAAGGTGGGTTGGCATGGAGAATGTGGGCTCTCAGAGTTATAAGCCCCCTGTCAAGAACGGGGAAAGGCTCCAGAGTGTTTCATCCATTCATTCTTTGATCCATCATGTGGAATATTGTTAGTCTCTTTGTTTTATTGAACATCCTAAATCTTAAAAATGTTTACCTAAAAACAGACATCATCTTAGACAAATGCAGAGACTTAAAAGCAGAAGTCTTGACAAAGGATATTCTCAATTTGTAGTTTAAAGCTTTGGATTGAAATTATTCTCATTACATGACACCCGCTTTCATTTCTGACAATTTATAAAAGATACCACCACCGTCCAAAAATAAGCAAGCCATAAAGAATTACCCTAGGGCAAGCATGTCTCAAGATCATTTTATTCCTTTGTAGAGTGACTGAAGGATTTGTGATGGGACATGCAATTTTTATTTTATAAATAGTACTCTGATAAGTGATGAGGGCAAGACATAAGCCAGGAAGATTATTTTGAAAACCATTTCAGTAATTCAAGAATCTGATTACATTTGAGAATGAAATAATGAGAAATGAAATAATAAGAGAACATTTAAGGTAAGAAAAATATTGATAGGTGTCTATGAGAGATTAAGTCATAATGTCTTAAGACACTCATTGTATGTAATTAAATAACATACCCTATGCACCTAGAATAGTGCAGTTTTGCACCATTCTTAATATAGTGGAGAAAATAGTCACTCAAATAATTTCTTTTGTTCTGTGATTCAGATGAGGAACCTTGTTGAGAAAAGTTAGACCTATTTGGAGGTCTGATATTGGATGACTTGGTTGATGATAGATAATTTATCTAGCCTGCAACTGTTATACAAGAATAGAGAAAATTTGGATAAACAAAGATAACAAATTTTATTTTGGACTTGTAATTTCAAAGACTCATGAGGTGATATTCAGTAGCCAAACTGTGTGTATTTGGAAAGCAATAAAAATGTAAGTATAAATTTGAAAATTACTTTTGTTGTGATTGTTGAAGTTAGGGGTCAAGAATGAGATCCCACAATGAGAGTGAGTGGAGAAGAAATGAAGGCCCACATGCAAAATCTAAGACGTAGGTAGGCCAAAGCAACCTTTAAGGTCCTAGGAGGGGACCTGAGACGTTGACATATCAAGAGTGTTTCAGGATGGTAGCCATGGTAACCTATGTCATATGTGGAATTGTTGAGGAGCCTGAGAGAAAAGGACCAAGGCACTACTACCATGAAAGTTAGAATCACTGCCGATGGAAGGGAGTAAATCTGCAGAGTGGCTCAGTTCATACTGCCAGAACCAAATCCCCAGAGTCGAAAGACAGATTTTCCCTCAGTTTATATGAAAATCTCAAGAGACTTCAGTTGCAAATACAGAATGCCAAATGGAACCAGTTTAAATGAAAGGAATATGTTGAGCCCCCACTACAAATCCTAGGAAAGCCAGAACAGCCCCCAGGGAACTTTACTGTCTCCAGGATCCTGTGCACATACAACTTTGTTTTCTCAATCAACGTTAATCCACAGGGAGGGGAAACGTGGCAACATTAGCTACCAGGCTTCATACAACACAACTTTTCCAAGAAGAGGGATTGGAATTCTCCCTGGGAACGCGGATCGATCTGCACATGCACCCTCTGGTGTCGTGACGCACACTCTGAGTGGCAGCGACCAACATCTCTGCCTCCTTTAGAAGTCAGTGATTAAAGTAAAACAAACAAACAAACAAACAAAGAAAAACACTTTCTAAGAACAAAGAGTAGTTCTGAGGATCAGCAAAAATAAGCCAGACGGACGGGCCAGCCAGCAACCTCACTAAACACGTTCTCCCGGAAGCAGCTAACCCACAGCTGGAGGGGCCTCTATGTGCTGCGCTTGGCTCCCAACTCTAGATACACCCAAGCAGAAGTATTAAGGTTGCCCATTGGTTAATTAATGTAAAAAGAAAGGAGAGGAATAAAAGAAGAAACAAAGAAGAAAAGGAAGAGACCACTTACTGATTACTTAGGATACACCAGTTACTTTGCTTTGTAGTTTCACAGATACTGCCTCATGCGGTTCTCATTATTATGTTATCAAGACTGTTGGTCACATTTCTGTATGCATCCCAGACAGCAGGACACATGGCAGCGCCACATCATTTCAAAAATTGTATTTACTTTTTGTCCTTTCTTGGATCTATTTGTCTCTAAATACACTTCCTAGACCCCTGGTATCTTTCCTTTTGACATCTTGGCCATTTCCACCCCTTGGCTTCACACCAAGCCAGATACAGGATGTAGTCATTTTTCTAATCTCTCACACACCAGTCCACACGTATGTGCACATGCGTCAGAGGGGACTCCATAACACAGAGCACGTGTGGGCTCACGTCTCAGAAAGTCAAAAAGTTAAAGTAGAGTATAGTTGTTATACATATTTCCCACTCCTCAAAATAAAATGCTTTCACTACATTGCCAAGCTTGAGGGCTATTCCCTCTTTCCTCCTCTTCTCCTCAAGTCATGTTCTTTTTATTCTCAGCCATTCCTGCTGTTTCTCTCTGTTGAAGACTCTCCTCTCTGTCTCTCTGTGTATATACACACTCACACACACGCACACACACACATACACATAACATGTATTCCTTTCCCTTTCCCAAAAGCTTTCTTCCAAGTCCCCCACAAAGGTACTCTATTAAGCATATTCATGGGTTGATTAGGACATTTGCCTACTCACTGAGACAGGAAGGACATTAGAGGTTACCAAGCAGGGGGAAAAGGGGAGATGTTACTTAATATGCAGAATTTCTGTTTGAAATGATGAAAATGTTTTGGAAATAGATAGTTGTGATGATTGCACAACAATGGAACTGTAATTAATGTTACTGAATTGTATTTTAAAAATGGTTAAAATAGCACATTATATATATATATATACACATAGATATATATTTATTTACCACAATATATAAAATTATTTTTAAAAAAAAAGAAGCAGAGTGTGGCCCAGCCTAAGACCTAGTGAGGTTTGTGAGGACGTTTCCTGAAGCACCTGAGCCCGAGCCAGGCTGGTCCCCAGTCCCCAGGGTACATCGTTGTCCATCTCCCTCCACGCCTTGCTCCTGCAGGGTTGCCCCCAAGCCTGCTTCACACCCCTCAAATTTATGTGCAGAGCCCCCCACACACACACACACAGAGGCATGCACACGAGGGGAAAAAAGATACTTTGCTTTACAAAGACAGTTCATCCATCACCCAAGAAGAAACTAGAGGGCAGCAATTTAAATGACACTTTATTTAATGTCCCTACGGAAGGAAACCGAATAACTGAAAAACTATGTGACATGCCTCAGATTTCATTCACAATAAGTGAGAGATCTGGGGATTGAAGTCTGTGTCTTCTCAAAGCTGAGAGTAGATTTCCCAGCATATCAGATGATTGTTTCTGTACACACGCAGGATCCACTCTTGGTATCTTTGAAAACAACAAAATGTAAACTATATCCTTAAGCATTTGGTTGGGCACATCCCTTCATATTAAATTGCAGTATTCACGGGGAATATGTCTAGAGAGTAAAGTCTTGTGAATGGAGTAGAACTATCTCAATGTCTCATATGAAACTATGCTGATGCAGAATTTTCAAAATATCCGTTGAAAATAAATTTACAAGATATACAACACTGTTACTGTTTCTTTAAAGTATTTTCATTGGGGAACTTACATGTTTATTCATTGTGGTAAAAATCAGTGAGTCTAAATCCCAGCAAAAACAAAATTAAACACGGGAAAACCAAAACTACAATAAAAAGATAATTTTAAAGAGACATATTAACTATTAACCTTAAGAGACATTTGGCTTTTCCAAGAATATGTCTTAAGAAAAATATATCACATATTTTGGGTCAAAAATGTTATTTAAATGGAAATCAACTTAAGTAATATTGATGTTTGTCATTTAGGGAAAATAAAGTTAAAGTTGTAGAATCATAAATAACAGCTCTTTTAGAATCAGATGAAGAACTAAAAACTCATTCCATTTCCAAATCAGAAGGGGAATGATTTGACTGGCAATTAATAACACTCAATCTATTTCAAGTTACAAAGGAGAAGGAGAATTAGCCTGTAATGATGTAATGGAGGCAACATTGGAGATAAAGTCCAAAAACGAGGATGAAACCATTAAATTAGAAAGGTAATATACATGTCCTTCATGCAGGAATTTATTCAGACAAAGCAAAGACTGGGAGGACCTACATTTTCCCGTTGAACTTCCCAATACCAATTAATGACCACCTACTGCATTGCAGGGCTGATACCAGGGCTTTATATCCATAGTTTCTAACCCTCATAGCATTCTCCTGAAATAGATGTTATGTAGGGAAGATATATTATATATAAGACGGAAAAGAGAACTTCAGAAATATTAACGGAAATGAAGTAACTTGCGCAAAGTCACACAAATTATAAACGACACATACATGCACACGCATGCACTCGGGGAATCAGGGCTAAACATGCAGAAATGCAAATTACTTGGAATCAGACAAATATAATGCAGGTTATGGGGTAGCAACGTCCTCATTCTGTATTCTTGGGCTGGTGAACAGCATTTCTGTGTTTCTGAAGTTCAGTTCATCTCTGCGTGCTGGGGGCAAACGGTGCACGGGTGCCAAGATCGTTGTTGGTGCTCTGCCCTCCGTGATCCCTGGTGCAAAAGGGATCTCAGTAAAAGCTGCTGCGCCTTATTCCGCGTCACTCGGGTCACCTCCTTTTCCGTGCCGTGCCTCACCTGGAATGGAATCTGGTCGCTCATCGCTTTCTCCCCAGATCCGACGGTGAGCCTTAGTAACCCCCTCCGCCCCTAATTGCACGTGGCTCCTGGCGGCTGTCTGTACCTGTGCCCGTCCGTGCCACCGTCCCCACGCCAAGGTCGCTCTTCGCTGGCCCGGCGCCTGCTCGTGGTTCTTTTCACCATCTTGCTCAAAACCCCAGCTGCATTTTCTTCCATTTCCATCGACTGTTAAAGCTCATTTTCACCCAGTTTTCCTCTGCACACCTCTCTCCGTCTCCCGCTTCTCCCCACCGCACAACTCCCTCGCATGTGCGGTGGGCGACGGGCGGCCTCCTCTCCTCCGCGACTCCTCCTTCCTCAGTGTCTCTTCCTCCTGCAACCAGGCCGGTTTCCTCCGTCGCGGCCGTCTGCGGACCATCGCGGGGACTGCGTACTGCACCAGCGCTCATTCGTTGAGGGGTTTTATGGGGTCACTGTGAATACCCTTCCAAAAGTGACACGAAACTCAGAAGCCATGATAGCAAACATGGTTAGGCCCAGACATACGACAGTCAGACATGTTCTTATTATAAGAACAAAGTTAAAAAGCGCGTAAAAATATCTGTGATCCAAAGCTTACGTTCTCAGTAATGAATGAGGGCTTCGAAATCAGAAAGCGACTTAAACGCGTCCCCACTCCTGCACTTAGCATCCGTCTGGCCTCCGCTCTGTCTCTTCCCCTCCTCAGAAGCCACCAGCGTCCTCGCCTTCCGTCAGCGACGGCGGGTGGCCGGGTGCCCTCCGCGCACGGTCCCCAGCTCGGCGCCCGGTTTCTGGGGCGTCCGGCCGCAGCGGGCACCTGCCGGTGGACCCCGGCGCCCCGAGACGCCAGCGCTCCCGCAGGCGGACTCCGCGTGGAGGCCCCGACAGCAGCCCGCGGACGGGCGCTCCCTGCTCCCTGCGTGGTCCGCTCACCTCCGCATTCGCACCTCGCGGACGTGATTGACCCCGGGATCCGGTGCTCCTCAGGTTACCTTTGACCTCGCTTTAGGCCGGCTCACCCTGTCCCGCGTCTGCTTACCGCCTTGCCTTTGTCCATTCACACGCTCACCCCGCGCTCGCCCTCGTGCCCTCGCTCCCTCCGGCCTCGCACGTCCGTGTCCTCGGCGCTTGCCTTCTCTCCCTCTCCTTCTCCAAAGTCCAGGAAATTTCCGAAGTGCTTCCTTTGGAAGACCACCTTTTTGCAAGCTAAAATTTCGTAAATAAATAACTTAAAGCTATCAACTGGGAAGGCACTGCTGATTATTTCAGAGGAAAACATGGCTGCTAGAAAAACCCACTGATGATTCTCAGTAAAAAGGAAACCTAAAAAAAATCCATCCCCACATTTCGATCTACGGCCCAGGGCTGCCCTGCTTAGACACGAAAGACAAAAGTGTTGGGTCAGGCGAAGTTGGTTTTGTTTAAAAATGACAGCCCAGTGAAATGCTTGTTCTGAGAAAACACCATGAGTTCCATCTATCTTAGATTTTACATTTTAAAAAAATTAAGAAGTAATTTTATCAAAAAGACACCTGCACTTGAATGTTTATTGCAGCACAATTCACAATTGCAAAGATGTGGAATCAACCCAAATACCCCTCAATTCATAAGTGGATTAACAAAATGTGGTATATGTACACCATGGAGTACTACTCAGCCTTGAAGAAGGATGAATTAATGCCTTTTGTAACAATTTGAATGGAACTCAAGACCATTACCCTAAGTGAAATATCTAAAGAACAGAAAAACAAACACCACAGGTACTTGCTTTTAGATTGGAACTAACCAATGAACACACATGTGCACAGAGGGAAGTAATCTCAATGGAAATCAAGTGGGGGGAGACGGGTGGAGGGGGTGGGAGAAAACTTACCTAAAGGGTACAATGAACACTCTCTGGGTGACAGGCATACTTTTAACCCTGAGTTGAGCATTATAAAAGCAAGCCATGTGACCAAAAACATTTGTACCCCCATAATACTTTGAAATTTAAAAAAGTTATATGAAGAACATTAAAAAATAGGCTTTCTTTACTTTGAAGCAGTTTCAGGTTTATGGAAAAAGCAGAATGGAAATTATATAGGGTTCCTACACACCTCCTCTCCCTCCGCTCCCCCCCCCTCCAATTTCCTCTGTAATTAACATCTTAAATCAGCGTGGTATGTTTGCTACAATTGAGGTTTTGGATTGTTCTTACAATTGGCTTTTGACTAAGCAGGCTGCGAGCAGCCATGAGCAGAGCTGCATGCCTGGGTGTGGAGGGCCCCGCGGCAGTGAGTGCTTGTCTTTGGCACTGCCCTGGTGTAGGATTTCACGTCTGGCTGGACGCTGAGCTGTGTCAGTCTGCCAGTGTCCACTCTAGACCAGATTGCCCTCCATCCATAACTCCTGCCCCCTGTTTCCCTCTGGAACGTCTCTACCGCCTACTGTCAGTAGCTCAGCACCATTCCCGATTGCCTCTGTTCCTTCCTTTACTCTCTGAGCCTTAGGTCTCTGGCACACTGACCAGCTTAGGTATCAACAGTGACACTGGAGTTTTAAACGTGAACTTCAGCAGAGTCAGTGGAAAGGTTATTTGGGGACAGAGTTTACTAGACGAGTTGACATATTTTCTTTCTCTCTTTTAAGTCAAACTATATAATTTGCTAGTTAGCATACCTATGTATTAGGCAAGGTTTGCATATCTATAAGAATGCTTGAAAATTTTATTCAAACACTTATGCTCTTTGACTGACAAAGCTTAACTTTATCAAATAAGATTTTCAAAGCGAGGCAAATACCAAGAAAGTATGTTTCTCAGTGTTGCACTTTTCTTTCTCGCCCCTCCCATTGGCAGTCTCACCAAGCAACATAAAAATGTTCTGGCTACTGTGGTCTTGGTGCCAACCACACTACAGGTGACATAAATCGCACTTTCCAGGGGAGAAATCATCTTAGGACATGGTCATACTTTCTTGCTTATTATTTTCACAGCTTTGTAGGAACTCCCAGCTTTAAAGACCACATTTTTGACTAGAGGTCATGATTGAGATTTCAGGTTATTACAGCTAAAAAAGATCTTAAAACTCTTGCTCAAGTCAAGCAGCAGTTGCAGCTGGGACTGACATTTTTGAGCTAGAAAAAGAAAGAAAGGCTCAAGGGTTCCAACAAAGTGATGTTTATTAGGGTGCGGAATTATTCTTTGGATCCAAACAATAATCAAACTGAGATTCGGGACAAGCACAATCCAACTTCCGAAACCCAGACTAATGAGATGGCAGCTTGAATTAATCAAAAATCCAAATTACAAAGATTGGAAAGAAATCAAACTTTAGAGTTCTAGAATTTTAAATAGAGGCAATGTCTAAGATCACACCATTTGCAAATGCATATCTGAAGTTTTTCCCAGTAGACATATTTAGGGAACCTTATTTTAAGAATAGCTATGAATTACATAGACAATAAACCACCTTTTCCAAGGAACATATTATAACTTACCTCTTTTAAATTAGTGATATTTGGATAGCTTTATTACAGTAATTAGTGTATTTGAAAAGATGTTATATAGCATACAAAATATAATATGACATATAGTCCATATAGTAGGCAAATATAAGTTATATTGATTAATAGAATCTATCACATTTACAATAGCTAAAAACAGAAGACAAAATAAAAAATACTTGGTGTCAGGCACAGATCAAATACTTTATTTGGTCAATATTTACAATAAAAATCATATTTGCAGTGCAAATGTATTTACTGAAAATAGTAAAAATTAGACTCCCCCGCCTTCTCTCTCTCTCTCTCTCTCTCTCTAAATATATATGTATATATATCAATAAAGGTATGTCTTCATGAGTAAATATATCTGTATATATCAATATATACTACATGTACACATATATTTGTATATTTTCATTGTTACATACTACGTTTATGCAAGCATACGTATATGTGCACAAAACTGTGGTTAGAGGACTAGAAACTGGAATGTGACAAAATTATTACTCATCAGGATTTGAAATTGGAACTAGAAGATACTGCAATAGCTCTATTATAAAGGTACACATGAATCTTTGTACATTTGATTGTTTTTAAGCTTTAGAATTTTTCCTGCAGCCTATTCTACTGTAGTACCTCTTGCTTAGGAGTGATTGAATTGAAATTGATGAGATTTTCAAATGGAAAAAACTCCAACAAAGCATGTTTCATCAGATGATTGGCACCAACATCATCTTTTCCCTGTTGTCTAGATGGGGACCCTGTAACATCAGCAATGTGCCACTGCACCCTGCTGGATCACACACTCACTATTCACTTTACTATGGAATAAATCTTGTTGAAATTGTAATTACAATGTGAACTAACAAATACATAAAAATTCTTTTAGTTCAAGATAAAATGGAATATTCACATTCAACCCTTTCTTTTTCACTGAATATTGCTATAAAACCAAGACTGAATATGTGGAGAAGCTATTGAGGACTTTGAAAAGTAAATAGTAGCAGACAGATTGGGGGAAAAGACCAGAATTCAAAATTCAAGGTAGTACTGGGATGTCAGTGTTTCCTCCAATATCCTCTAGCCTGAATTCAACCACACCCCACACTCAGAAGTGGGCATCAGAGCATTGACAGGTATAGGAGAAATGCTCTAGTTCCAACTCAAGTAACAGGAAAGAGAACTTAGACATTCAGTGAGAGTAGAGATTATTATGCATTTTTTCCTTTTTCTGCATGATGCCCCAGCCCCCAAGTAATCCCATGGTGGAGGTGGCAGCAGAGCCAAAACTCTAAGGAGGGGTGTCTTCCTCTCTGATCAGAGGAGCTATGATCGCCAAAAGGTCATGCAAAACTCCATTGCTTTTCTCTCTCCCCTCTCTGTCTACATGTCACTGGACAACAGAGTGGGATAAACAGGGCCTTAGATTTCTGGTATCATGACCAAAAGGGGTCATGCCAAGGGTACTGGCAAGTACTAGGGAGACTACAGAGAGAGAGGAGCTTGAGAAGGTGATCCCTGAACACTGATTTTGAAATTCTGGGTTCAATTTAAGCCATATATGCACAGGTATGACCTTTAACAGAATTGATAGACTTTGTGAACTTAACTACAGGATGGACCATGCTCCAAGTCCCAGACTGGTCACTGACTGGTGGCCAATGAGTCAGATGTGGATAACGTTTCATCGGCTTTGAAAACTGACTTGATTTTGGATAACTCATGATCCATAGAAGAGTAGATGGAAATTGTAGTCTAAACCCAACCGATTGTCCATTAAATGAAAATATCAACATTATTCATAAGATTTTTAAGAAGACTTAAAGGCTTGTATTATGACATTCAACATATCCAGGATAATATCCAAAATCATTTGGCATTCAAGAAATGAGGAAAATCACAATTCATATATGAAGGATTAATCAGAAACATAAATGCTGAAGTAAAACACATGTTGAAATTTTCTGAAAAAGACATGAAAGGAACTAATAAGTAAAGGCAATCACTGTTAATAAATAAAAATATAGAACAATCTCAGGAAAGAAATAGAACAGAATAGAAGAACCTAATGGAAATCCTTAGGAACTAAAATATATATTAATTGAAAAACAACAACAAAAAACCCCACAAGCAATAGATTGGGTCAGAGTTTTCTGTAGCTGTTATAACAAATTGCCACAAATTGGATGGCCTAAAACCACAGCAATTTACTCTCTCCCAACTGTGGAAGCCAGACGTCCAGTATCAATGTGCTGGCAGTGCTGCGCTTACCTGCAGAGCTCTATGGGAGAGTCTGTTCTCTTCCTCTTCCAGCTCTGGTGCGTGCTGGCATTCCTGGGCGTGCGGTTGTAGCACCACAACCTCTGTCTCCACCTCTTCTCTGTGTGTCTCTCAGAAGGTTGTCATTAGGGTTAGATCCCACTCTGATAATAAGGATGACCTAATCGAAAGACCCTTAGTTATATCTTTAAAACCATTTTTCATGTAAGGCAACATTGACAAATTCTGGGAATTAAGACATTGGACATGCTATTTTAGGGGTCCACTATTCATTTGATTATAGTCAGTGAATTTGAAGACAGCCCTGTATAAATTATTTGATGTAAACAACACATAAAGGGATTTTAAACGAACTGAGCGTAACGCACTTGTGGGAAAATACCGAATATCTAACATTTCCATCATTGAAATCAAAGACTTGTTAAAGATGTGGTACTTAAAATAGTGTAAAAGAAAGGATGAAAACTTCCCAAGTTTGGCTAAAGACATAAACATACCAATTCAGGATTCTCAGCAACCACAAACTGCTGAATAAGGCAGATAAATTATTAATAAAAACTGAGGAAAAAACACATTGCTTACTAAAAACAAAGATTAAAATGGATGTGGAATTCTTGCCTGAAACTTGGCCAAACAGAAGAAGAAGAAAAACTTTGAAGTGCTGAAAGAAAAACAACTGTCAACCCAGAACTATACGTCCAGCAAAAACAAACTTCCGGCATCAGAGTGAAGTTTTCAGATACAAAAATTAAAATAATTCCTTGCAAAACATTTGTTAGAAAGAACTACTATAGAAAGCTCTTGAGGTGGAAGAGAAATGATAATGGAAGCAACCTTGGAACATCAGGAATGAAACATAAGCAACAGAAATGATAAATGTCTGGGAAAATATAATAGACTCTTACTCTCCTTTTTAGATTTTTATGATATTTATGAAGGTTGAAAGTAACAACCATAGCACTGCTGGAAGAGTTTTTGATGTACATTTATTTAAAGCATGAGGCAGCTGCAGTATCAACTGGGGGAGGGTACAAGGACCTCTTCAGATATAAAGTTTCTATATTCAACTTAAAGAGGAAAATACTCATTCTAAGTAGACTGTAAGTGTTAAGTATGTATATTGAAATTCCTAGAGCAATAACTTAAAAAAATACTATGCAATTTTTTAAAAATTTAGCCAGATTAAAAAATAGAGTTCTAAAAGATGTTCAAGTAACTCAAACCCAAACAAAATGAAGAAACAAAATGTAAAAGAGACAGAACAATTAAAATACATTTTAAGAGTAGACCTAAATTCAAGCATATCAATAATTACATTAAATAAAAATGATCTAAGCACACCATTTAAAAGGCAAAAATTATAAAAAATTGAAAAAACAAAACAAAACCAAAAACATGACCTGTCTAGAAGAAATTCACTTCAAATGTGATGTTATATGTAGGTTAAATGTAAATAGATGTATGGAAAAAAGATATAACAGCAAATATAGCAAGATTATAGATATGAGGTTAATATAGAAAAGTTAATCACTTTCCTATATAATAGCAATGAGCAAGTAGAATTTGAAATTGAAAACATTATACCATTTACATTAACACCCCTAAAATTAAATATTTAATTATAAATCTAAAAAAATATATACAAAATCTATATGAAGACAATTACAGAGTCTGATGAAAGAAATCAAAGCAGAACTAAATAAATAGAGGGGTATTTCATCTTCATGGATAGAAAGATCCAGTAATGCCATGATGTCATTTCTTCCCAAATTATCTGTAGAATCAATACAATCTCAATCAAAATTCCAGCAGGTTATTTTGTTGTTATTGACAAACTAATTCTAACATGTATATAGAGCTACAACAGACACACAGAGAAAACATAATATTGAATCAGAAGAACAAAGTTGGAGGACCAACACTACTCAACTTTAAGATTTACCGTAAAGCTACAGTTATCAAGATAGTGTAGCACTGATGAAAGAATAGAAAAATAGATCCATGGAACAGAATAGAGAGTCCTGAAATAGACCCATATAAATATAGTCAACTGATCTTTGACAATAGAGAAAAAGCAATACAACGGATTAAGGATTATCTTGACAGTCTTGTAGTCTTTTCAACAAATAGTGCTGGAACAACTGGACAACCACATACAAAATAAATGAATCCAGCAACATACTTAACATCTGCACAAAAATTAATTCAAAATGTTTCAACAACCTAAGTGTAAAATTCAAAACTATAAAACTCCTAGATGATAACATAGGAGAAAATCTAGATGGCCTTGGGAATGGTACAGAGAAAACATCAAAGGCATTATCATGAAAGAAAGAATGCATAAGCTAGACTTCATTAAAATTAAAAACTTCTGCCATGCAAAATACAATGTCAAAAGACAAGTTACAGACTAGGAGAAAATGTTTGCAAAAGACACATCTGAAAAAGGACTGTTATCCAAAATATAAAAAAGAACCCTTAAAACTCCACAGTATGACAAGGAACATCCTAAGTAAAACATGGGCAAAAGACCTACACAGACACCTCACCAAAGAAAATATACAGATGGCAAACAAGCATAGGAAACAATGTTAAACATCATATGTCATTATGCAAATATAAACAACAATGGCATACTACTGCATATCTATGAGAGTAGTAAAAATTCAAAACAATCACAACACCAAATGTTGGCAAAGATGTGGAACAACAGGAACTCTCATTCCTTGCTGGTGGGAATGCAAAATGGTACAGCCACTTCGGAAGATAAACTTCTTTCTATCAATAAGAAGCTTGGCATTTGCTTAGAAAACTGAACATACTTGAGAGTATGACCCAGCTATCACACTCATTGCTATTTACCCAGTTGTATTGAAAACTTATTTCCATAAGACAGTGAACTTAACTGATAAATGTTGTGTGCATTCTGACTGCTCCACTGACCAACTGGTGCCTGTCTCTCTCCATCTCCTCAGGCTTCTCCATTCCCTGAGACACAACAATATTGAAATCAGGCCAATTGATAGTCCTGCAATGGCCTCTAAATGTTCAAGTAAAAAGAAGGGTTGCACGTCTCTCACTTTGAATCAAAAGCTAGAAATGATTAAACTTAGTGAGGAAAGCATGTCAAAAGCCAAGACAGACTGATAGTTAGACCTGTTGTAGCAAACAGTTAGCCAAGTTGTGAATGAAAAGAAAAAGTTCTTGAAGGAAATTAAAAGTGCTACTCCAGTGTACTCATGAATGAGAGAAAAAAAATGAAAAAGCCTTATCATTGATATGGAGAAAGTGTTAGTAATCTGGATAGAAGATCAAACCAGCCACAATATTCCCTTAAACCAAAACCTAATCCAGAGCAAGACCCTTACTCTTTTCAATTCTCTGAAGGCTAAGAGAGGTAAGGAAGTTGCAGAAGAAAAGTTGGAATCCTAGCAGCGATTGGTTCATGAGGTTTAAGGAAAGAAGCTGTCTCCATAACTTAAAAATGCCAGATGAAGCAGCAAGTGCTGATGTAGAAACTGCAGCAAGTTTTCCAGAAGATCTAGCTAAGATCATTGATGATAGTGACTAAAGTAAACAAGAGATTTTCCACGTGGTTAAAACAGCCTTGTATTGGAATATGATGCCATCTAGGACTTGTGTAGCTAGAGAGAAGTCAATTCCTAGATTCAAAGCTTAAAAGGACAGGCTGACTCTCCTGAAAGGTGCTAATAGAGTTAATGACTTTAAGTGAAAGCCAGTGTTCATTTACCATTCTGAAAATCCTTTAATAATTATGCTATATCTACTCTGCCTATGCTCTAGAAATTGAACAACAAAGCCTGGATGACAGCAATCTGTTTACATCACCATTTACTGAATATTTTAAGCCCACTGTTAAGATCTACTGCTCAGGGGAAAAAAAAGATTCCTTTCAAAATACTACTGCTCTTTGACAATACACCTAGTCATCCAAGAGTTCTGATAGAAATGTACAAGGGAATTAATGTTTTCATGCCTGCTAACACAATATCCAAACTTCAGTCCATGGATCAAGACCTAATTTTGACTTTCAAGTCTCAGTATTTAAGACATACATTTTTAAATCACTGCCATAGACAGTGATTCCTCTGATCTGGGAAAAGTAAATTGAAAACCTTCTGGAAAGGATTCACCATTCTGGATATCATTAAGAACATTTGTGATTCATGAGAGTAAGTCAAAATATCAACCTTAACAGGAGATTGGAAGAAATTGATTCCAACCCTCATAGATGACTCTGAGAGTTTCAAGATGTCGGGGGAGAAAGTAACTGAAGATGTAGTGGAAATAGCAAGAAACCTATTATAGAATTAAAAGTGGAGCCTGATAATGTGACTGCATTGCCACAATTTCATGATAAAACTTGAATAGATGAGGACTTGCTTCTTATGGATGAGCAAAAATTGTGAATTATGTTTTTTTGAGATACAATCTACTCCTGATGAAGATGCAGTGAACACTGTTGAAATGACAATAAAGGATTTAGAATGCTACATAAATTTAGTTGATAGAGCACTGTCAGGATTTGATAGGATTGACTCCAATTTAGAAAAAAGTTCTGTGGGTAAAATGCTATCAAACAGCATCGCATACTACAGAGAAATATTTCATTAAAGGAAGGGTTAATTGATGCAGCAAATTTCTTGTCTTATTTTAAGAAATTGTCACAGCCACCCCAGCCTTTAGCAAACACCACCCTGATCAGTCAGCAGCTGTCAACATCAAGGCAAGGCCCTCCATCAGCAAACAGATTCTGACTTGCTAAAGGCTCAGATGATTTTTAGCTTTTTTTAAAGCAATAAAGTATTTTTAAATTAAGATATGTACATTGTTTTTCTACACATAATGCTGTTTCACACTTAATAGACTATAGTATGGTGTAAAGATAACTTCTGTATACACTGGAAAAACAAATGACTCGTGCAACTCACTTTACTGTGATGCTCACTTTATTGCAGTGGTCTGGAACCAAACTCGAAACATCTCTGAGGTATGGCTGTATGTAACAGGCCTCTAGGTGCTGAGAGTGGCCTCCAGGTGACTGTCAGCAAATATAAGCTCTTGGTCTTATACCCACAGGGAATTAATTAGTTCAACGATTGGAATGAACTTGGAAGTGGGTTTTTCCCCAGAGTCTACAGATGAGAACTCACCTTGATCAGCCTTTGAGACCATGAGCAGAGATCCCAGTCATCCTGTGTCTGGCCTTCTGACCTACAGAACTGTGAGCTAATGAATGGGCGTTGTTTTAGTGCTGCGTCTATGGTAATTTCATATGTATCAATAGGAAATTAATATACTCTGATAACAAAATCAGACAAATAAAGGAAAATTGTAGAATAATAGCCTTCATGAACATGAACACAAAAATCTTCAACAATATATTAGCAAATCTACTCTAGCAATATATGTAACAAAAAGAAAAGACAACAAAATGTGTTTATCCTGGAAATGCAAAGCTCATTCAATGTTTAAAATCAATAGCATTATTGATCACATTTTTAATCTAAAGAAGAAAAACCACATGACAATAACTAATGATGCAAAAAAAAAGCAGTTGATGGAATTTGACATCTAGTTATGAGAAAAATCTCTCAGCAAACTAGGAATAGGAGGGGATTTTGTCAAGCCTGTAACTGGCATCAAAACAGCACACAGCAAACGTCGTATTTAATGATGAAAGGCCCAATGCATTCCCCTTAAGATTGGAAACAAGGTGAGGATGTTCACTCTCAACACCCTTATTCTACATTGTGTTGAAAGTTCTAGCCATTACATAAAGCATGAAAAAGAAATAAAAGGTCTACAGATTAGAAAAGAATAAATAAAATTATTTTTCTTCACAAATAATATGAATTGTATACGTAAAAAATCCCAAAGAACATGCAACTATACCTCCTGGAAATAATAAATTGAATTTATGTTTTATATTAGCAATAAAAATTGAAAACTAAATTAAAATAAAATTACTACCATTTGCAAAAGTTGCAAAAAAGTGAAATACTTAGGTGTAGATTTAGCAAAATATAGACATGATCTGTATGTTAAAAATTATAAATGTTAATAAAGGAAATAAATAGGACCTAAACAAATTGAAAGACATACTATTTTTATGGACTGGAACATGCAACATAATTTAGGTGTCAACCCCAAATTGAACTACAGTATTACCACATTTCTAAACAAAATCACAGGATAAATTTTTAGAGACTTCAACAAGCTGATTTTGAAATTTGGATGCAAACAAAAGGAACAAATATAACAATCTGAAAAAGAAAAATCATATTAGAAGAATCAGTTCATCTGGCCTTTAAGACTTACTAAATAGCTACAGCAATCAGTATGATATGGTATTGGTGAACAGTGGACACACTGACGAATGGAATAGGGTAGAGTGTTGATAAATAGACCCATACAAATATAGCCAATTGCTTTTTGACAAAGGTGTGAAGGAACTTCAGTGAAGAAAGGCATTCTCTAACAAATTGTGCCGGATCCCTTGAATGATTACACACACACACACACACACACAGAGAAAAGAACTTTAACCTAAATCTCACAAATTGTAAATCATATACTTAAATGTTAAAATGAAAACTATCAAACTTTTAGAAGAAAACATAAGAGAATATTATCCCACCTGGGGCAATAATTATGAGACATACCACCAAAAGCTCAATCCATTTCAAACAATAATAAATTGGATTTTATCACAATTAAAGCTACTTATTCTGTGAAATTCCTGTTGAGAAAATGAAAATATAGTAGATGAGGAGCAAATATTCACAAATTTCATATTTGACAAATGTCTTATATCCAGAATAAATAAATTTGAAAACTCTCAAAGCTCAATAATAAGTGTTAGGTCAGGAGCTGAGAGAGAAACACGAAGCCTCATGTTAGCAAAATGCTGCTTATTTGAAGCATTAGGTGCAGATGGGTGGAGGCCATAAGTAGTGCCGATGAGAGAAAGGGGGAGACCTTGGGTTTTATAGAGGGCTTCTCTGAGGGGAGTAAGGAAGTGGCCAGAACAGCCACTTGTGATTAATTCTTTTTCAAACAACGAGCTCCTAGGACCCCTGCCCCAGACACATCCATCCTTCAGCTCCAATGTTTTCCTTATTAGGAGAGAGGGAGGGGTAAACTTCATCCAGCACAGAAAGAAGTAAATATCATTGGAAATCAAGAAAGGGGGAAAAGTAAAAACCTACCTAACAAGAACAATGAACACTACTTGGGTGATGGGCACACTTATAGCCCTGACTAAATCATTATAAAAGCCATCTGTGTAAGAAAAAAATTTGAACTGCCCTTAATATTTTGAAATAAAAAAGTCAACAGGAATGTAAAAAAAAAAAAAAAAAAAAAAAAAAAAAAAAAAAAAAAAAAAAAAAAAACTTCGTCCCTATCAGAGGGAAAAGGAATGCAAGCTCCCCTCTTTGCATTCCATTGCCTTATCTTCCTAGGGGTCTGGCAAAGGCTACTTGCCTTGTAATAAGTCAATGAACATCTCAATTTTAAAATAAGCAAGAGTGTTGAGTAGACTCTCATCAAAGAAGATACATAGGTGATAAATAACCACGTGAAAGAAATGTTCGCCATCACTAGCAATGCAATTCAAGACCACAGTAAGATGCTACCGCACATCCGTTAGAATGGCAAATATACAAAATGCTGAAAATACCACTGATGCATATGTAGAACCATGGAGCTTTTACACATTGTGAATGTGAAATAGCCATTCTGAAAAACAGTTTAGCGGCTCCTGGTATAGTTAAACACATAGTTACCATGTGACATAGCCATCCTACTCTTGGATATTTAACTTAGAGAAATGAAAACCGATATTTATACAAAACTCTAAACATGAATACTTATAGCAACTTTATTCCTAAGTGCCTCAAACTGGAACAACCTTAATGCCCCTCAACAGGTCAATAGATAAAGTAGGAGATCCATACAGTGGAAGAGTACGCAGCAATATAAAGGACTAAACTATTGATATGTGAAGCAATGGAAATGGATCTCAGAGGCATTATTCTAAGTGACAGAGCTAGTTTCCAAAGGTTCATGCACACTGTGTGGCAGCCAGGGCGCAGGGATGGGTGAGAGGGCAGAGGGATTGCAGGGGAATGGGGGTGGGTCTGGTCGCGACGGGACAGTTCTGTGTCCTGCCTGGGCGAGAGCTACCTCGGTCTGCGTGTGTTTCACAGTTCATAGAGCTGCACACAAAAGAATTCAATTTTACCGTATGTTAATTTTTAAAAATTAAATTTAAAAACTTCTTTGATAAAGCAATTGTTTTTCTACTTCCACTCAAAGCTTCTGGGTAACAATCTCTGTTGTACTCAGAACCCTGTTTGCAAGTAAATGGCTACTCATATATACTTGTGGAAAAAATATAGTAAGAATTTCAAGTAAAATGATATGAAATAACATAAAATCTATAGTCCCTGAATGGAGGTCATGAATTCTGAATGAGGAGGTCTGAAATTATGAGATTTTGCTCTGCTTAATGAAACACCTTCTGCAGACTGGAATTTTACCTAGTTTTTTCTAATAGTCTAATGCCAACATTGAATTCTGACTCAGGCACCAGACTTCTCATCCTTAGATCAAATAACTCTGCGAATCGGTCAGGTGCCCCTCCCCCATCTGCTGCTCCGGTAACGCCCAGCATTTTGCCAGACGCTGCACACTTGCCCTTCCTGTTAGCAGGTACTCAAGCGCGAAGACGCCCGGAGGAGCCGGTTAGAGTCCCCCAGCAGACAGGCCTCAGAGTGGCAGCGATTTTGGAGTGGCTTCCCTCTGGTGCGAATCTTTCCCTGTGCTCTGTCCGCTGGGGCTTGGCCGGGGTCCTTGGGACGTGGGGGGTCCCCAGGCTCCCCTCCGAGCTGAGCTTCGCCAGGGCGCTCGGCGCCTCCCCTCGCACCTGCTCTCGCTTCCTGCCGCGCCCGCGCCCGCCCCGTCCCGCCGGGCACACGCAGGAGGGGCGCTTCCTCGCGGCCTCTGGCGACTAGTGCCTGCCATCTACCAGGTCCTGAGGATGGAGTCGCGGGGCAGATGGCAGGGGGCTAAGAGCAGAAGGAAACTGCCTGCAGAGGCGAAAGGCGGCGAGGAAGCCTTTACACGGTGTACCGTCGGGGCGTTTTAGAGGGAGATGGAGCTTTCACGCTTCTGTTAACACTGCCACCAAATTCTTGATTCTTCCTATACAGGCAATAGGCTAATAAGGGTAATATTTGGGGGCAATCTGGTCTGTGCCAATTATATCTGTGACAAAAGTCGGGCCTGTTTGCCATCCACAGTAACGTTCGTACCACATTCATAATGTTTAGAAGGACCTCGTTGATATTAAATTGCCCGGTGACATGGGATCAGGGTTGTCTCGCGAGCACCTGAGTGGGGCAGCTGTCCCTGGCGTCAGTGGCATGCGGACAGCCGACATGCTGCTGGACAAGGAGGCCACAGTCTCAAGTTTAGGTGAAGTTCTAGGGACACATACGTGTCAAGCCCCACTCTCGTTTTCTGTCTCCAAACACCCACCGAACTGCCTCATCCTTTCCCTTCTCGAACATCTCACTTTTTGCCTTCTGCCCCAACCTCACTGTTTCATTTGTCCACCCTGTTCGTCTGTCTGCGCCATCCTCTCTTCCTGTCCTGACATGTGGTTCTCAGGCAGGGCACTGGCGCCCCGAGGGCCTCTGCCGGCCGGGGGGGTGGTGCCGTGTCCGTGTGGGCGGGGGACAGGCCGCTGGCACTTCTCCAAGGGCCTGGGACACTGCAGGTCTGCAGCGAGGACACTCCCACCTGGAGGTGTTGCTCGCGCCCCACGTAGAAGTTGTGTGGCCAGACGCCGGGCAGGTGAACGTGTTTATAAGTGCCCCTGCATAGGACGAAACTCTGCATTCCATATAAACATGAAGTTTCTTGTACAGTTTTAACCAAATGAATCTTCCATGAATGCAAATAATGTAAAAATTGGGAACAGATTGTACTTTGTTTTATTGCAAATTTTAACAACTATTTGTCTCCATTTCGGAATAAAACCACACCACTGACAGAAACGCCTCATAAACATTGAGTTCCATGAGAGACCGCATGGGGCTGGAGCTAACCCCGGAGAGAAACCGACCTTCATCCTATGAAGCTACTGTAGTTTGAGAGAGGACTATGTCAGCAGCTTGTGTTACTCGCCCTGATTGATGAAAGACAGAACTATCAGACTAGTTCACTATGTCTTCTAGGGCAGCAATGCTTCAGTCTTTAGTATATAATGATGCATTATTTCACCATACATTGCTTTTATGATATTTTCCTTTGTATTACAATGAAGTAATTACATACTAATATATGTTTCATATTTGCTTGTACATAGGTTATGTTTTCTGTGATTTCATTCCAGATGGGATGTTACACAGTACCTGTTATAAAAATAGAATGTTAGCTTAGACAAAATCCTAAATACAAGCCTTTACATCTGCCTCTACTTGTTTTCTCTTGTGGTAATTTCATGGCTTGTATGGATTTAGACCTAATTTAGCCTGGTCATTGATTTGGTGGGCAAATAAGTTCCTGTGAAGCATGTCTTTGTTTTGAAACACAAACATTAAAAACTCTCATGAAGAAGAAAGCCTAAGTCCCCACCCTTGAGTGCAGGCTGTGCATAGTGACTTTCTTCCAAAGAGTTTAGTACGGAACAGGGAAGGGGAAAAAGACAGGGTAACTTTACAGTGGCTAAACCTGACAAACGCTACCCTCGATAGACGGTCAAGGTTGTGTCAGTGGTGATAAATCATGCTGATAGTACCTGCCGTTGGTACGGCGTGACGAGTGGCACTCTGCCTCTGTGGTCTCCCCCACTGAACCCTTACCTCAGGGTTCATGAGAAAGAAAATCGGACAAAGTCCAGCTGAGAGATATTTTGTGAAACACCTGACCCGTACATCTCAAAATTGTCAAGGCCATCAAAAATAAGAAAAATCTGAGAAAATGTTAGTCTTGAGGAGCCTAAGGAGACATGTAATGTGGTATCCTGGATAAAATTCTGGAACAACAAAAGAAATTGGTTAAAAATAAGGAAGTTTGAATGCAGCATGGACTTTATTTAATGATAATGGATTGGTGCATTAGTTGTGACTAAGATGTTAACAACAAGGGACACTGAATGTGGGATTATATAGGAATGCTCTGGTATTTTTGTGACTTTTATGTAAATCTAAAACCATGCTAAAATAAAAAGGTTATTTTTAAAAAAGCTTACCCTTTCTCCATTTCTAGTCCCTACATTCCGTTCCTCTATATCTGTTAATGGTTAAATCTCAGCCCATTAGGCAACAGAAAACTTTGGGGTTACAGCTGCAAAACTCGTTTCTCCCTCGTCACCACCGCCTGAAATTCCTGTCAAATCTATCACCACAATGTCTTTTTCCCCCACATGTGTTCATCTTCCAAATTAATCCTGTCTTTCTCTAAATGGGGATATAATATCTTCTTGTTTGGACTGTGGCGATGGCCTCCTACCTGCTGCTCTTGCTTTTATCCTTTTTCCACAGCAGACTGATCTTACTAAACATGGACTGTGTTACTCCTCCCTTTGGGCAAACCCTAATGTCCCACTGATTCAAGACTCTCCGTGGTCTCCGGTTGACTTTGCCACCTACGTGCTCACTGCCTCACGTGGCCCACGCTCAAAGGCCCTTACGATGTCCTGCTAGGTCTGGGCCTTCTCACCTTGACATTTCAGTTGTGACTATCGTTCTCCATGAATTCCCCTCTGGTCCCATAAATTGTAGTCGCACAATTCCTCTCTTCATAAAAACAAAGTTTACAATGTTCCTAGTTAAAAACAGTGCAACTTTTTTCTTTTCTCATTGTGCTTTATATTTTTATCATCATTTGACGTAGCAATATCCATGTCTTACCTTCTCCTTAAATTATGGCTTTTGAGGACAGGCTGTCTCTGGTAGTCTTCCAATGCACCTTGTACATAACTGATGCCTAGTAAATGTTTATTATAAAAATGTTAAACAGATAAATAGTGAAAATATGAATGACTTGGGCTTATTGCTTTATATTTGTCTATGTTTTGATGTATTTCCTAAGATTTTAAAATGAATATATATTAATTTAAAATTAGAATTGTATAATAAGTTTCTTGCATCCTTGGTTTTACGTTATGTGATACATGTCTCTGTAGCTTGGGCGTAGGTTTTGTGCTGGAGGGTGGAAGAAAATGATGGGATAGGAAGGGAGGTAGGATGAACAGTAAACATGGAGTGAAGCAGAGTCAGAAACAGGACGTATAAAACAGACTCAGAATGCTCCCACGGGTACTACACCTGAGAGTTTCCTCTGCATTAGTCTTACTGAGTTATATTTGCTGGACTCTAGTTAAAGTGACGTATTTGACAGAATGTATTAGAACCAAACTCTTGTCTATCTCTAGAAATCCTTTTTTAAGTTATTATGAAACTGTAATTTTGTATTAAATTTAAAAATTTTGTTTATGGAAAGTAGTATGGAGATGCCTCAAAGAACTAAAACTAGAACTATCATTTGATGCAGCAATCCCACGACTGGGTATCCACTCAAAGGACAAAAAAGACATTCTATAAAAAAGACATCTCTACTCAAATGTTTATAGCAGCACAATTCACAATTGCAAAGATGTGGAAACAACCCAAGTGCCCATCAATACATGAGTGGATTAATAAAATGTGATATATTTATACCATGGAGTTCTACTCAGCCACAAAAACGGTGGTGAGCTACCTAACGTATTATCCTGGATGGAGCTGGAGCCCATTCTACCAAGTGAAGTATCATAAGAATGGAGAAACAAGCACCACATGCACTCACCATTAAATTGGTACTGATAGATCAATACTTATGTGCACATGTGGAAGTAAAATTCATCGGGTGTTGGGAAAGGGGGAGAAGGAAGGAAGGGATGGGTAAATTCACACTGAACACATGCGGTGCGCACTGTCTGGGGGATGGGCCACTTACAGCTCTGACTCAGGCCGTGCAAAGGCAATATATGTAATCAAAGTGTTTGTACCCCTGTAATACTCTGAATTAAAAAAAAGCAAACCCCTGGAAATCTTGAAGACAAATTTTGTTTATAAATAAACATCTTTAAACTTTGAAAAATTAGGCTCCAAGGATATGGTCATTTGCAAAATACATAGAATTATATTCTGTCATACTAAGAATGACTTTGTTGTATTGTTCAAGACCACATTGTGGTGTTTGTGTTTTCCTAACTAAAGCAACAGTTTCTAGTGGAGACAAAAATTTTGTAGTCAGTTCTCTTACTGGAAGACATTGTTTTATGAAACACTAAAATGCTAATGAATAATTAGGAAAAATCCCAATTGTAATATTTTTGTATAAATGGTGTTTAGAAATATTATTATATTTTCATATTGAAATTTTTTGTTTAAAGAAACAGAAAATACTCTTGCTGGACCAGCATTTGGCCTGCAAACCCATGCTGACTCCAGCTAGAGATGTGATGTGTTAAAAGTTCTCTGACATTTGTGGTGTATAAAATAAGTTATTCTTGCTTCTTTGAGTTCAGGGTCTGATGACAGTCACCTATTCAATCTTCTGTGCATTATTGCACGCACCATGCCTGCAATGTCCTGGCTTAGGTGTCCCTGCTTATATGGATGTCCCAAACCTGACACAACCCAGGGGGCCTCACTTGAGAAAGTTCTGCAGTCTAAAAGTAAAGGGGAAAAATAAAAGAAGCTTGATTTTTTTTTTCAATAAAATAAAAAGGCAGGTGCATGCCACAAATGAATAGCATCCTTTTGTTTCTCTTCCACGATGCACATGTGAAAACCCTGCTGATTTTTCATCATTCTAGCACACAGAGCTTCTTGAAAATTCACTTCCAAAGAGCGCAGGCAAATTCTGAGGGCAGGTGGGGGCAATAATCATGATTTCTGTTTCAGTGACCTAGTTGCCTCCCCTGTGCTATCTACACCGCACTAAAATCTCATCTGGAAATTACAGTGAGTCCACGCTGAGTTTCTGGCATTAGGTGAACCTTATATCTCAAATACTGCCTCCCCCCACTTTTAAGAATAGCATCTGCTACCACAAGAGATATTGGAAACTTCAACATATGGGAATGGATATTGAATACAAGAATCTGGATCCTGCTCCTGTAAGAAAATTGCTACGGTTTCTTTCTTCAAACAGATGCTCAGAGAGAGAGTCTTAATTACTTACCCTTTATGTAATTCGAGGACAGAGCTTAATCACTCCACTCTCTTTTCTATGCTACTACATATGGTCCAGCGTGGGAGTTAGTGATGGGGAATCTTGGGATCTCAGACTCAGGAGAATCCCAGAACAGGCAGGCGTGAGCATGGACCCGCCTGGCATACCAAGGTATGGGCCCTGGCAGGGACTGGGAGAGTGTTTGGTGGCACTGGGTGCAGGCTGACGTGCAAACACTGAAACATCTCTTCTCCCACCCAAACTGCTACCCCAAGTGATGGTTTGATTAAAATCATGCAAAGACTTTTTAATCCCAGTGTCTTGCATCATCTTTCTAAATTTCTTCTCCAAGAATCGGCTGTTAAGTCTTTGTCTCTCCACTCCTCTCTCTATCCCTTTTCCTCTCAACTAGTTAGCTCATGGATATGTTACCAAAAAAATAAAAAACACTTTAAATCTGATGTACATTGTTGGTAATATCTGATGGGCTGGTATTGTTAATGCTGTACCTTTCATCCCTGATCAGGAATTAGGTACTCTATCATAAAAGGCCAGTAATCATAGCTTCCCAACCAACACATGGGCATGTGAAGAAGACAATTTCGTACCTGGTCATGGATATCTCCTGCAAGGCGAGATGGCGCCCAGATGTGGAGGGCCAGGCCTGGACCTGGGCTCAGCTCAGCCAGACGCCAGAAAGCTGGCAGAGCACCGTGGTGCAGAGGAGGGTAGGGACTGCAGAGATGGTGGCCAAGGCAGAAGAGGATCAAAGAAAATTGTCATGAGAAGTCTTTTCAGTTCAATCTAGAAGATACACACAAAGAAAAGAAAAGAAATAAAAGCGTGGCTGACATCCGGCGAATATTAATACATGTCTTTCATAGCTGTACCATGTGAAAGAATTGCCAACACTCCCATGCTCCTGAAAAATTACCAGGACAACAACAGAATGTTGGCATTAGCTTGGGGAAGTAGAAAATCCAACCGTGAGAGAAACACAAGCTATTGTTTTATAGCTAGAATGAAGTACTACTTCACATGTCAGCTAGGTGTGTTAAAAGCATTTGTGAAGGCCTAGGACAGTCTTGTACACCACTGTAGACTTTATAAATACTGTACACTCAGGGTACACTAAATTAAAAAAAATAATTTTCTTCCTTCAATAATAAATTAACCTTAACTTACATTGTAGCCAAAACGATAACCTGCTCAGAACCAGGGAGTATAGTGAATCGCTCTGGAATTGACTCCACTGGTGAAGGCAACTCCAAGGAATCTGTTACAAAAGATATACAAATTCCTTTTCAGGAAGCTGACCTTTCAGGACAAGGAGAACCACTCCAAATAGAAAAGCAAGTATCTGCTATTCCTCAAGACAAACTTGGAATTGATTTTGCATCTTCTAGTAAAGGGAAGATAAGTTTTATTGATAATGTCTTACCTAGAACTGTACCTGTTTGTCTCAGTTTGAAGAAGAGTTTGAACTATCTATGTAAACATGCTACATTGGATGGCTTTTACACCAACTGTTTGGCAGGGGAATCTTTTGTGTTTCAAAATCATTACAATACATAAGGCATGTTTTTCCCTTGTATGTTAAACTTTTCCTAGCATTTTGTATTTATATGTTGCCAGTTTGTGATTTTTAAACCAAAATTTGGTTAAAAAATATGCTTGTAATATATATGAGAGATACTTTGGTATTTACCTTATAAAAATAAAAGATGATTGTAAATAAGTTTTCCTGTACACCTTACGCCAGAATTCAGTATAATATAGTACTTTATGTTTTCAAGGAGACAAATCATAATACATTCTATATTATCTGCAAGATCTATATTATAAACCATATTCTTTTTTTTACATTTTTATTTTATTTGAAGGTAATATGAAAGTACGAACATTTTGGTTGCATTTTATATCTTTGCCTCTCCCTAGCAAGAGTTAGAGGTATGCCCTTCCCCTCCACAATGCTCACTACTTCCCTCAGATGTGGGTATACCTCCCCACCCCCCAAATCCCTGGTGAACACCACTACCATTTGAGCACCATATTGTTAATCAGTACCAATTTGAAGGCAAGTACATGTGGAGCCCATTTTCCTGATCTTGTGTCACCTCACTTTGGATAATGGGCTTAAGCTTAATCCAGGATAGTATAAGCAGTGCTAGCTCACTCTCATTTCTTAAAATTGAGTTATGTTCCATTGTAAACATATATCAAATTTTAATAATCCACTCATGAATTGATGGCACTTGGGTTGTTTCCACATCCTTGCAATAGTGAATTATGCTGCCATAAACATTTGGGTGTAGATGTCTTTATAATAGAATGTCTTATGCTCTTTTGGGTAGATGCCTAATAATGCTAATGCTGTACCAAAAGGTATTTCTATTTCTATTTTTAGCACTTTGAGGTATCTCCAAATTCTTTTCCACAAAGGTTACACTAATTTGCAGTTCCACCAGCAGTGTAAGAGTG
>VBSM01002217.1:2451054-2502747 GCA_008086735.1 Cheirogaleus medius
GCTTTTCAAATATTGCCTGGTTGAATTTCTTCCTGAGTATTTGGTTCCAGACATAATTGTCATGATCCTTATTCTTAAGAACTTACAAAGTGATTGATGAAACAAAAAAAGACTAGTGGTATATATTAATAATAGAAAACAATGCAAAAAGCATAGAATTAACCATTAACGTGGGTTTGAGAATCAAAGAAATGTTATAACAATTAAGGAAATCATTTATGGAATAATATTTTGAAAACAATGAGAGTTGATGGATCTTATGAATAATAGTCAAAATTCCTGTTAATGAATATTATAGATTAAATAGAATACATTTCTGAAATGGCAATAGGAGTAAATGCCAGAGGAACAGCCTAGATGGATATTTCCATACTTAGACACAGGTAAGGTCAATTGATCTAAGCTGATACTCAAAAATTAAAGATGAATTTAAGAAGACCATTTTATAGTTTTTGAGACGTAATGCATTATGTGTAAATCACTCAAAAGAAAGAAATAATTTTTCTTGTATTCATACTAGATCTGCATTTAATCAGAACTTGAAAGTTCTGTCATTTCCATGTCAATTTTTTTCTAAAGAAGACCAGAAAGCAGAGTTGAATGCAACCTTCTCTTGTAAACTGAAATATATAAGTAGCAGATGGAAAGAGTGATATTGAAAAACTCTCCTGAACTCATATATAAAAATCTCACATTGGAGTTTTGCAGGTAGGTAGCATTTTGTCCCTGATACATAATTCAGTTAGGTGTGAATTTATCCAACCCACAATGCACACTATCTGAGTAATGGGCAAACTTAAAACATTGTCTCAAAATGTACAAAAGCAATATATATAACCAAAACATTTGTAAGACCGTAATATTTTCAAATTTAAAATAATTCAGCTTCTGGATTAAAAATAAAATAAAATAAAATGAAAAAAAATCATTAAATTTAATAAGAAGGAATGATAAAATATTTTAAAATATGCAGGAAACAGGAAGAATTTTAAAAAACCTGAAATATTATAAGTTGAAAGAGTTGACAAAAAATGATGGATCTGTGGATAGTGTAGTAATGTATCAAGTATTACAAATTCCTTTATAACAAAAGCTACTTTTAAAACTCTTAAACTTTTTCGTGAAGCTTCACTACATAGGTGCTTCAGTGAATGGCTTTTGTTCATCTTCCTAAAAGACATTTTTTCCTGTATTCTAAGCTTTTTTTTTTTGAATAATTTTTTTCTCTTTAGTTATGAGTTTCATCTACCTGGAAAAAATAGTTTGCATTTTTGGTTTACACAAACACAGTCTTTTGATGGAGTGATCATTGCTTTTTTCAACAAAATATTATTATAATAAACTTTAAACATTTAAAATTAAACTATTGCACGTAATCACTGAACACTATCGAATATATTTTTGGCATCAGTAAACATGTTATAAAATATTTCAGCGTGATTTTTATATGAAGTTTCCGACAAAGAAGTTTGGAAACAGAATGCGTGCTCTTTGCTGGCTGCGCTAGGGTCTCTGCCTGAGAGACGCACTCCTGGCAGGTGTCAGAGGAGCTAGGCAAATGTGCAGCACAGCCAGTTGTCTGTGCTTGCGGTCTTTCCTTCTGTTCTTTCTCACAAATGATGAATCTGTATATTATAAAATTGCTTTTGGCTGCAGGTGCCGGAAGACTCGGTTATAAGAAGGGCAATAACCAGAGTTCATTAACTCCCGAAATCCAGCCGAGGGCGGTTCTGGCGCGGCGAATTCGGGAGCCGGCTGCCCCAGGGCCTCTGCCCCGCCGGCCGCGTCTCCTCGCGCCCGCGGCAGTCCCCAGAACGCGCTCGGAGCCGCCAGGAAGAGGAGGAGAGCCACGCCTTTCGGGCAACATTTTATTAAAGAAAAAAATCTCTCCTAAAAGCTTTTCCAGGACTTCTCATGACCGTGGGCCAGGTGTGTTACAGACCTGGAGAACTGCCTGGGTTCGGTCAGTCTGTCCGGCTCCATGTACCTGCCTCGTGTAAGCTGAGTGATGGAGTGAGAGTTTTGGGGGCGTGAGTGGTGTTGGCAGCCAGCTCTGTGTGCTTGTTGCATCAGATAAACAGCAAGGATCTTTCCTGGACGATTATTGGTGCTCACACTGTTCTGTTCCAGCCTTTTGTTTCTTTCCACTCTGGACCATGCGCTGTGACTTGCGCATTTAATGGATGCGTATGTGTCACAGGGCCTGGAGACACAAACCCAGTCGAGGAGGGGAGAGCCAGGGAAAGCATATTCGGAACACATTTGCTGACATGCCCTTATATTAAGGAACAGCCTGTGCTCAGAGTAGCCGGCTGCTAGTGTGTGGCCAGCCCCGAAGACTAATTACCTGACGGACAGAGAGGAAAGTCACCTGCCTCCTACTGAGTCACTGTGCTGAATTAAATGCTGTTTTATCACTCTTAAAAGCAAATAAGGTTTTTTCATTAAATATCTAGGCCTAAAGCCAAGCCTACCAGTCTTTCTGCCTTCAGTGTACATAAATATGAACTAGTCTCATAGATGATAAGACCCAGAGTTCTCTGTCCTTGAAAGGCCCGCGCCAGGGAGGAGGCCGCCGCGCCCTTGAGCTGCAGCTTGCAGGGGAGCACGTCCGCGCAGGCAGGACCCTGCGGGACTCCTCCGGAAAGATGCTTGCTGGGAAGCGTCAGAGGGACAAATTTCTGTTGGATTCCACTATTGTCAAGGCCAGGCCCGAGTGGCCCCCATGAGGGCTCAGCCTACCCTCCTGGTCTGAAGAGACTAGCCTCTGCCTTCACAGAGGAAACCCAGGATTCGGGCCAACGCTCCCGGGACCTGAGGACACCTGACCTTGGGGCCTCTGGCCGCAGACACGCAGGGGCAGTTCACTGGGCGGTCCTGTTGCCCGGCCAGCCCACTGCCGGGCTCAGAAGGCAGCACCCCGCATCCGCCAGGACACAGCGCCCACGGCCTTGCTTCCTGGCTGCGCCCACTCTGCCCTGCTTGCTCTTAAAGGAACCAGATTTACAGCCGTGTCTGGAACTCTGCAATAGCCCCCGCCCACAGTCTCTCTTCCACTTGAAGAAGTGAAATCACCAGTAAAAAACCCACAAGAATGTGAAACACACGGCACCAAGTAGACCATGAAAAGAACACTGGTGCACAGTGTGAGCTGAGATGAGAAGGCAGTGCCACGTTGTTCCACCTCAGCAGCAAACGTGCGTGTCTGGCAACTAAAATTTTCTGCTGCTCTATGAATGTCAGAGAATTACCATGAAAATCCCACAACTGTTGATTTGGGAGTTACAAATAAATTTTAGCAAGTAGGCAAATTTGCAAATACAAAATCCTTGACTAAGAAGGATCAACTGTATAGCAATAAATCTATTCTCCACATACCTTTCTCCATGTGTCAGTTAGTATTAGAACCCAAAAAGGAAAGAGAAGAGAGGGATTTTATTTGCTACATTGTCTTATTTTTCAAACTTAGTAACCGAAGAAAATTTTGTCATCCGTAGGATGAAATGCACCTTGACTTGTTAGGGGGTGAAATGTCATGACGCAGAGACAGGTAGATGGAAACAGAATTATCAAATATGCCAAACGTTAACACCTGGTAAATCTTGCTGAAAACTATAACGATATTTATTGTGGTATTTATTTAAATTCTCTTACATATGACAATACCATGGTTGTGCCTAAAAATAACAAAAATTGTATTGAGTCATCTAAGAAATATGCAATCCATATTCAAATTAAAAAAATGGTGGAGTCATTTACATAAAATCTTTATTTCAGAACTCAATCAAGCTTTACACACTGCATGTCCTTGTTGTATTTCCTGTTTCCTTTGATGAAGAACAATCCCTTCACATTTATTTAGTTAGTTAACTGTTTATTTAGTGAGACAGTTATGTTGTTTTTCATGGCATCAAGTGTTATGAAGAGTGCAATCCAGTTGACTTGTAGAATATTCCACCATCTACATTTCTTTGATGGTTTACTCGGGATTAGATTTAAGTTTATCCATTTTAATAAAAGAATATTTAATACTAAATATCAACGTTTGGTATTTCTTGTCGGATCACATCAAAAGGTCTTTTTCTGCCACATACAATGCTAAGTTTAAATATTCGGTCAGGATGGTGATGGCAAAGTAAGAGAGAGATTCCATTATTTAGCTTCCTAAAACCCCAATATTTAAAAATTAATTCCCTGCCTCTCCTGAGACCTTCCTTTATTGCATGCGTCTTCTATTGGTTGTCTTTAACAAGTTCTTATTTCTTTGCCTCTATTTAGAACATGCATAGATATTCTTAAGTGTTTCCAAGCTTAAAAATACAGAAATAAATTTCCTTGGTCTGCAACTGCAGTGTGTCATGTAATCTGTCTCCTTCCTTTTGAACACATATTTCTTAAAGAACTGGTCTACATAATGTCGTCAACGACTCCCTACTAATTCACACAATGAACCAATGTAATCTGGATTTCGCCTTCGCCGTCCCACTGAAATGCTTTCTAACATTTGCAGTTGTGTCAAATGAAACTTCCTCCTTGCTTACTTCATTTGCTTTTCCTGCCATATGTAAAGATGTTAGCCACTCCCTGATTCTCTCTCCTCCCCTGACTTTCATTGCACCGGTATCTTTTACTTATTTTTCCAACAACCTCTCTGACTTTCATTTTAAGTCTACTTTGGGAATCATTTTTTGTCTGCACCTATATATTGGCTATCCTCATATTTCAATCCCTAATCCTCACTTAACCTCACCACATAACTTTTTATTCATGTCCACAGCTTCTATGACCATGTGAGTTCCAACCATTTAAACAGCTACACATTGGCACTGGCTTGCTCTCTAAAATCAACTGCCACATATCAAAGATTACATAAACAATCAATTGTCCCAAAGCTACTTCAATTTTATGTTTTATTTTTATATCCTGCTCATATAACTTAACATTATTTTGTAAGAATTTTCCCAAGGGAATTTTCTAATTCTTTTGTTCAGTCTTTCATTTTAAAATATATTTTGAAATTTAAAATACTTTAATATGTTACATTTTGTTTATCATCTACTAAGTGTCAGGCAATGTGCTAGTCCTTGGTAATATAATACAATGGTTTCAACAATCTCTTAGAGTTCCAGTCCTCAGAACTTTATAGTGTAATGAGTGAATGCCAATGGCTAATGTTCTATCAGAGAAGCAGAACTACTTTGGATATAGATATAGGCATATGTAGCTTTGCGCAGTGGCAGTATCGTAGCCAATGAGGTTTATCCGAGGCGCGATTATTGCTAATAGATATAGGCATATGTCTACAGTGGTTATGTATATATTTATATGAATATGTATGTGTGTGTAGTGGTTATGCTTCTCTGATGAATATACATTAAACACATGTGCATCCAAGTATGTCTCTGTGTGTATATGTTACATATTAATATACATATATAGAGAGATCCATATACATCTATGAAGTGGTTTGTTATAGGGATTTCATCTTATGCATTTGTGGGTTCTGGTGAAGCAGCATCCCTAAGGCTACTGTCTTCATGTCTGATGATGAAGTGTGAAGGCCACAGGGCAGACAGTTGCAGAGGAGGATGGATGTAAACATATAAAATTGGGGAAGAGAAAGAACTAGCTGGGACTTAAAAGCATGAACTGGAGCCCAAGGACATGAACTGAAATTCGTGTAAATTCTTGTTTCTGTTGACTTTGGCGGTGTGGGTGTTCTGCAGGAACTGAGGCCTGCACACAATTGTCCCAGGAGTTGGAAGAAGCTGCAGGAAGAGCCAGGGAAAGAGGAAGCTGTTGAGAGCCCAGCCATGGCGCATGTCAGCAAGGTCAGCCAGCAGGTCAGCGACAGCATGCGAGCATCTATGCGTGACAACACGCCTTCTGCACTACTTGCACTCTTGAGAGTTGGCTCAGAAATCTTTTGTGTGGCTCATGCTAACCACAGAAAGGAATACTGAAAAAATGTAGTTCCACCTCGCCAAAACCAGCACACAGGCCAGTCAACTGCAATGCAGTGTGATAAGCCCTGTGTTCCAAAGGAGAAGAGAAGGGAATGTGAGCCAGATATTAGCTAATGCTCCCAGGATGAAGGAAAAAATATTCAACATTTTTCCAAAGCATGAGAGAAAGGACTTTAAAATATTTCATTATGCGTAAATTTGTAAACTAATTTGCTATCATTGAAAGTTTAAGTGAGTTTCTTCTCAGACAAGTAAAGAACTCCATGGTTCAAAGTCTTTTACAATATTTTAAAACAAAGAAAAACTCCATCTTTTGATATATCTGTTCTGTCAGCCAAAATTTGCCCTGATTGCATTTTCTTCAAATGTTGTTCACCTGTTGTAATTACAAAATGTAATTTGTTTCATGCACACCCTGGAACCTGACTATCTTTTGAATTGATGAAAGAAAAATGAGCACAAGAAAGGAACATGAGAGGAAGGGGGATGCAGTGCAATAAAAAAATAAGTTACATATTTTGCAAAAGCTAAGACTCATATTTGACTTGTGGATAAAATTGGCCAAATGTCTCAAGGCACAGCTTGAAAAGTTACTTCAGAGCTCGACTACCAACCATCACCACCTCTGAGATCTGTTTCCTGTTATCCTTGATGGTGACTTCTAGCTTCTTGTGTATATTTGCTTTACTTTTTCTTTAAGCTGCTTTTATCACTGTTTCCAATCCTACATTAATTTATTTGCTCATTTGTTCATTCTTACAAGAAGTATGTTTAGTTGAATATATGCCAAACCCTGTGTTTTGCTAATAAATAAAAAATAACATTGTGACCACATAATATTTAATATGTTGACATACATTTAAAACATGTGAACTCAATTAAACTTTATATTAACATAATAAGTAGTTATTATCATAGGTAATTTTCTTGGGGACTTTAACATAGAGAGATAATCAATTATCCAGAGTTAGGATTTGAACATGTCTGTTCAATTCCAAAGCACACTGTACCAAGAAGCTCATGCTCTAATGAAAAGAAAGGAGGCCTGTAAATAAACAATCCCATCTATTAAGTGCTCAGTGTATTTATTTTAAAAATACAGGGAGAAAGTGATTAATTGGCTTTAGACTGAGAAAAATAACTTTAACTTATTCTTAAAGGATTAGCAATTATTTAATAAGAGGTTAAAATGAAAACACTAATTCCAGAAGAAAAAGAGTAGCTTAAAAACACAATATTATGGAGAAACAAAGACTGATTTGAAGATCCGTAAGCAATTTGGTATGGCCGAAGAACAGTGTTACTACAGGGATGTGGTAACAGATAAAGGCAGGGACCTAGGGAATGGATGTCTTTCAAAATCTGCGTTAATCAGCACAGACTACCACAACAGAATACTAGAGACCAGGCAGCTTAAACAACAGAAATTTATTTTTTCGCAGTTCTGGATGCTAAAAGTCCCAGATCAAGCAGTTCAATTTTATTCTGAGGCTTCCTTTTTTGGCTTGCAGGCGGCCGCTGTCTGACTGTGTGCTTATGCAGACTCTCCTCTGCGCCTGCTCAGAGCAAGAGGGAGGGAGAGAGCTCTAGCGTTCTTCCTGTAAGGACACTAGTCCTGTCAGATTAGGGTTCCACCCTTATGACCCCATTTACCCTTAATTACCTCCACATAGGCCCTATCTGAAAATACAGTCACATTGTGAATTAGGACTGCCATAAATATAAATGTTTTTTGAGGGGGGCACAATTCAATCCAGAGCATTCCACTCCTGATTACCCAAAACGTATGTCCTTATCACATAATACCAAATACATTCCTCCTATCCCAACACGTCCGAAGGTCCTATTCCAGGCTCCACTCTAAAGTCTAAAGTCTCAGGTAAATATCACATAAATCAGATATGGGTGAGACTCCATGTTCCTGAGTGCAAACAGTGACCCTCCACGGACAGCCTAGGTTGAGTTTTTGACAACAGGAATGGAGAAAAAGGAGCAGACAAATTTTTTTAAGTCAGAAGTAAGTAGAATTAACAAGATTTAGAAGCCAGGCAGATTGGACGAATTAGGAGAAATGGTAGTCTACTAGGTATCCAGGTCTCTAGCTTTATGAATTAGTGCTTGGTGTTACCGTTAATCAAACACACTGGGAGGAGAATAATGGTGGGACGGTAATGGCTTTGGTGGGAAGGCAAACACAACTGTTGCCTTCACTTTTTCCTATAAATCTCCAAATATAATACATAGCTTTAACAGAGTACATCAATGTACCTCTTGCCTTTTATCAGTTCTCTGTGACCCTAGCCTTTCTAACTGTGGGGACTTTCATTTATATGGGTTCACGACAAACTATAGTCTGGGTCATTGAGAAAATAAATGGCACTAGAAGACACTGTCCAGAAGGTAAAATTTTGCAATTGCTTTGTTGCTCTAAGCCAGAAATATGCAAGGTAGGTTCTTGAAACTCTTTTCACAAACTCAGCTCTAGCCCCTATGTTGTTGAGACTGGGCTTCAACCCTAGTTCCCGATTGGTATTTCAGTCAAGCTTGCCCTGGAAAAAACCTCCCATAGCTAATGAACAGGAGACCTGCCCTCTTCCATCTGGGAAGTTTACACTTTTCCTTCGACTTTTGCCAGCAGGATGGGCTTCTGTTTCAGTCCAGGCAGTAGTCTTCATTGATCCTCTCATGCACAGACACACACACACACTCACACACTCACATACACACACACACACACACACACACACACACACGGGTTCATCTATGAAGACGCTGCTGTCCTGAGGGCCAGCACCACCTTAGACTCCTGTGAATTCTTTCCTCACACACAGAACCCCTTGGCTAAGGACACAAACACATATCAACACAGGCTTTCTTTTTCTAATTTGACATTATTTAAACTGCTTTGGGGCACTGTTGACAGGCAGCTCTTATTGTTCCATCAATGCCTACAATTGAAGGTCTTCTAATTTTCTTTCAAAATTCAAAATTCAGAAAGCTAAGGTTATACTGACTAATTTTATTGTAATTTATTTAAATATTTACTTTAAAGAAATCTTTGTTTCTCAGTTTTGACTTAATTGGTGTATTCTCATTTTGCTGTCTTCTTAGCCATAAGAAAACTTTTAAGATTAATGAAAAATACAACAATAGTCTATATATGAAAAGAAATCTCCATATATAATATAATATATTTCAAATATTATATGAATAGATGGCCAAGTATTTGGTTTTTCTCATATTCTTTTACAACATGTATATTCTTTAACTTATTAAGTTATTCTTACTTGAGCTTTAATTGTAGTGTATAAATCACCATGAATTGAAACTGTATTAAAAATCACCTGCAAAATAAATATGTCACGTGACCATAACCACTTCCATACCAACGACGACTATAGTCGACAGCCACAGATGAACGCGCACAGCTGAGCATCGACTGTAGCCGACAGCCAAAAGCTTTTACTGTTACAGCTTTTATCTCTGCAGTTGCAGTGTGCACGTTCAGCTAACAAGTTACTACGAATCTGTGACCTTTTAACAAGTCCTTAGAAGTTATTATAGTTATTTTCCTAAAGCTGCCTGTAAAGTGAAACAAGCTTTCAGTGCTTTAAAGCTTTCCTCATCACACAAGAGCAAAATGGATGCGTCGTCAATGCGCAGCACACACTGCCGTTCGGACTGTGAGTGCCGCCTGTGGGCGAGGCTTCGCGGCAGGTGAGCGCCGTACGGAAGTGGTTAAAAATAGATACCAGTAAATATATGGGTAAATACCAGTAAATGTACCACTTTTGTTGGTACATAGCCTAACACTTGCATTTGCACTGATCTCCCTGTTTCCCTGGCAAAACTGATGATAACACTAAAAGGTAAAATGTTACTGGAAATGGTATTATCTCATCTCATTGGGAATGATTGCTTTGAAGCAATTAAAGTTCTAATAATTTTTTTTCTGCTCTTTTGGACTCAGGCATATATAAGATAAGAATATTAAGAAATAATGATTTACCCTGTAGAAAAAATTTCCTTTAGAGTCTAAAAATAATAACTGCATGAACAATGATAAGTACTTCCAATATAGATTTGAAAATAGGGTTATAATGGGATATAATTTTATTACACATTTTTGTGGTTTGGTTAAATATTTTGTCTAATAATTTTTATGTGTACCATTATATTGTCTAATAAGAATGAATATATTTAATTATTGCCATAAAATGTTAATTCAAAATAAAGTAATACCAATTCTATCCATTAGTGGAAAAGGAGCCAAATGAAATAAGAGGTTAAATACAAAGGCTAAACTAATTATAAAATACTGATGCATACTTTGTGAACTACCTAAATTAGAATTTGATATTACGTATTTTTCTTTTTGAAGACATTTAAGATTGTAGCAAATATCTTTATAGGTATTTTAGTTCTTGAAACTGTTTTTTCATAAGAAACTTACTGGGGCCATTCCCGGCCAACCATGCCTTTCCAGAGAAAGCAAACACAAGAGAAAAATTGCTAAGAAGATAACTATTACAAGGAAATATTTTTAAGTTTAACATATCAGTCATGTCTTTGGTTAGTGATAAAATTTAGGGAAGCAGTAGACATTTGTTGTTTTATCTCTCTAGCATGACACTCCCCTTCTCCTGTTAACACAGTCAGTTCTTCCTTTGAGAAACTACCGCTTGTACTTCTACACAGGCAGAGATAGGTTACTGATTTAGGGCTGGCTCTCTCCTGGCTAGGAGCAAGCCAGGCTACTGGAAGTCTTTTCCCTTCCCAGTTACGTCTTAAGCAAAATGACATATCGTATCAAAAACAGTTGGAAAATTTTACTTTGACAATGGTACCCTTAGCAGACTGTACTTTATGGACATTAGGTCTCTCCAGGTTCCTGTACCTTCTAGGCCTGGGTTACATATTACCAACCAACCAATTCCTTCCAATATATTTTTCTCTTAAGTTTACCAGAGTTGAAGTCTGTTACATCAAATCAAATAATCAGGAATAATACACTGGGGTATGTAGAATCATTCCTTCTGAAATACTTGACAGTAGATTCAGATTTCTAGAAATAATTGAAACAGAGAAAAAATATGTGTTTTCACTAAGAAAGGCAGATAGATACACAGTGATTTATGCACTATGATCTGTATATTTACGTCCCCTCAAATTTTGTATGTTGAAATCTGAACACCTAAGATGATGGTATTAGAGGTGGGCCTTTTGGAGGTGATTAGGTGGTGAAGGTAGAGCCCTTATGAATGGAATTAGTGCCCTGTAAAAAGGCCCTGGAGAAACCCTTCCCCTTCCCCCCTTTTGAGGACGGGTGAGAAGGAACCATCTGTGAAGTGGTCCCTCCACGAACACAGAATATGCAGCAACCTTGATTTTGGAAATCACAGGCTCCAAAACTGTGAGCAATAAATTGCTATTGTTCGTGAGCCACCCAGTTCATGCTGTTTTGTAATAGTAGCCAGAACAGACTAAGACGGAACAAAGGTTGCTTTCAGGGACTAGAATTCATAGAGGATTAGAACTGGAAGGCTGGTCTCCACTTAGAACCCTGCTACAGATGTAACCTTAAGTAACCTGTATAATCACATTCCTTATTTTTCCTTTTAGTGGAGATAAATAAATCAAGGTCATATATTATGAAATTTTGTATTCCCAGTGCCTTATGCTTCTGACACACAATTTTTGACAATAAAGATTTGTAAAATGATTTAAATTTTATTCTATTTGCTCCTTAGGTGGTAAGACAATTAAAGTAGACATTTATTATTCTTTTGTCTATCTAATCTCTGAGCCCCACACCTAATAAATTTTGTTCACAAAAACAACTCATCAGTTCACAATCCACTGTAGAATCTGAAATTGCTTTGAGCAACCCCTTACAAGCAAAGACAAGCAACATGACATAAGCCCTGCCCAATTTCATATACCTATTTTGGATTCTGAATCAGGAATGTGAAATGCAAAGAGACAGGGGGCCACAAAATATAGTCTCTTGAGACAGAGTTATTGCAGGGAAATTGACATCACAGAACACTGGGAGTGGGGCAGTAATTGCATCAGTGTTCCACTATGAGAAGGGACAGTTGGTTAATCTGCAGGACACACTTATTCCAGTGTGTTGTGTTAATAGGAGAAGTGGTGGTGGCTGAAGTTCCCTGATAGATTCACCTCTGATCTGGGCCACTGTCATTGCTTTATAACCTCAGAGTCTGGCTCTCTTGCTCTCCCTGCATAGTTATTATGAACAGAGGTTCTTACGTTTTCCTGGACTTCTACCATTGCCATCACTTGGGAACTTGAGAGAAATGCAAACTCTTGGTCCCACTTTATACCTACTAAATCAGCAACTTTGGAGAAGGGCCCAGACATGTGTAATTTCACTTGTCCTCCAAGTGATTCTTATACAACTGTAAGTTTGAAAACAACTGTTCTAGAGCAAGGGCATGGACTTAAATCACCTGGATTCAAATCCTGCCTTAACCAGCTGTAGTTTGTGTATGTGTGCATCATATTTTCTACATTACTTCATTTCTACATCTCCCTATTTCTCTCTGGTAAAGTGGAGATAGTAATTCCTATATTGTAGAGATGCACTGATGATTAAATGTATCCATACTTGCAAAGCGACACACATATCCTCTATAAATATCAGTTATTATTATTCAGTAGCCTCTTAATAAATTTACATTATACTTAAAATATCTGGAATAAGTTTACATTGCTTGCAACTAACAATGACAAATAATACAAGGTTCAGAAAAAAAAAGAAAACTATTAATCACCAGGCAGTTTTTTCCTAATGTTGCTAGACAAGGTGGGGAAAGAAAAAGATGAGCTCAGGCTCAGGGATTCAAATTCAAATTTCCAGCTCAAGCGTAGCATAAATGATTTGAAAGCTTCTATGCAGCCCTGATGAGACCTTTTTTACCTGTAGGGTCAGGGCTGAGATTATTGAAAATCAAACCCAGAATCTCATTCTGTAACTGCTGGAATTACAATTAAATTTGAACTCCGAGCCATACAGAGTGTTTGTCAGTAAAGTGAAGACATTTTGAGGGAGGAATAAGATCCTGCAAGTTGGAATGGGGATGTCTGGAAAGATCCTGCCTGACAAAGTGGGGGCTATTGAGCCCCTAAATTTCGATATGTCATCTTTGCTAGTGAAAGTAGCCTCTCTACCTCCAGTGGAAATAGCCTCCCCATCCCCAGAGTGAGCGTCCTCCCTACCCCAGTTGACGTCATCTTTGCATCCATCCCCCCATTGGTGCGGACAACGCCTTGCTGAGAAAGCTGCAATGGCTGCCCTGCCGTGTTTTCCGTGCCAGACAATGCTGAGTCTCTTCAGGACCCGCCCCTAGCACCACCCTCTGTTTCTGCCTATAACTAGATTCCAGTCTAGCAGGCCTATAGAGGTGAGGTGCAGCGTGTGACTCGTGAAGAGATATGCTAGCCTCCTAAAGAAGTGCCTGAGTTTTCTAATCTGCACAAACAGACATCCAGGGGACACGTTTGGGAGTGGGTATGAAGGTTTTGGAATAAGGGTGGATGGAACAGAAATTCGGACCCGGCTGAATATATTTATATGATCTAACTGAACAGACATTCCCTATGTAATGTGGCACCTCAGGGAGTCAGCAAGGACTCTAGCAGTTTGTTTGGTGAAACATGAAACAAAAAGTGGCCCACAGTGAACACGTTAGAAATGCTGGGCTGCCTTGGTTTAGTGTGGAGAAGGGGATTCAAAGGCTTAGGGGGATGGGAATGCTGAGGTGGATTTGTCACTTACTCACACAGGGATGGTCCAGAAGTCCTTTACCACAATCATGAGAAATGAGTTTATAAGGAGAGACCTAACAACCTTGAAAAGTTCTGCAAATTTCTCTTTCTATAGGCAAGAGCATACAGTGGGGATGATAGCCACTTTGCTGGGAAATCTAAATGCAATGGGAATAATTGTATCCCAAGGTGCCAGAGGCCAAGCGGCAACACCAAACTGCCAAAGGCAAGGTGGGGATGGTCACCATAATGCACAGCGGGGTCAAAAGAGCAATTGGAATAGTCTGACTTGTTCATACCTATGGAACTGTCTAGCTGGCCATGGTGTTCCAAGAAGTAGAATATAGGAAGCCTAATAAATTCTTACACAATCTGTATAAGCATAAAAGTTCTAGGTCAAGTGAAAAAGTCTAACCTTGTCATAATAACGGAGAGTCAGAGCCTCTCAACTTCAGACGTAGCCAGTCTACAGACCAAGAACCCCTGGAATAAAGTGGAGGCCGAGTCCCCCTGAGTATGTACTTTAGTACCCAGCCATGTCCAGGCATCTTCAAACTACGGCCCGCGGGCCACATGTGGGTGTTTTTGCCCATTTGTTTTTTTACTTCAAAATTAGATATGTGCACTGTGCATAGGAATTTGTTCATAGTTTTTTTCAAACTATAGTCTGGCCCTCCAACGGTCTGAGGGACAGTGTACTGGCCCCCTGTTTAAAAAGTTTGAGGACCCCTGTCTCTTAACCTTTCTTCCTGTTGTCCCCAAAGGGACCTATAGCCTTTTACCAGGGTAACTGTACTCTGGAATAAAGGGCATAATCAGACCCTTGAGTGACTACTGGACCCTGCTCTGACTGACACTAGTTCTTGAAGACCCATGACATCACTGAAGTCCATCACTCAGAGACAGGGCTTACAGAGAGCAGGTGTGTTGTGGAGCTTTAACTCAGGTACATCTCATGGTGGGCGTAGTGTTTTAGCAAACCCATTCTTTAACTAATTCCTCAGTCCTGGGATGCATAACCAGAATAGATATATGCAGCGACTTGCAGAATCCCCACAGTGCCCCGCCCCCGCCATCCTTCCAAGTGAGGGCTATCTATTATGGTGGAAATGGACAAGTGGAAGCCACTAGAACTTTCTCTACCTATGATAATAGTAAGCCGAAAGCAATACTGCTTTCCTGAAGTAACTGTGGAGATTAGTGTCACCATTAGGAACTTAATGTTTGCAGGGGTGGTGATTCTGACCACATCTTCATTCAGCACACCTATCTGCCCCTTGCAGAAGACAAATGGATCTTGGAGAATCACAGTGGATTATCATAAGTTTAACCAGGCAATGGCTCCAATTGTAGCTACTGTTCCAGATGCAGTTTTATACTTTGAGCAAATTAACACATTGCCTGGTAACTTGTATGCAGCTTCTGATCTATCTGGCAAATGATTTTTCTCCATTCGTGTATTAAAGACTCTCAGAAACAGTTTGCTTTGAGCTTAGTAAGGCCCGCAATATACCTTCACTGCACTACCTAAGATGTATATAAACTCTCAAGTCCTATGTCATAATGCAGTTCATGGGAATCTTGATCACCTTTCCTTTCTAGAAGACATCACACTATTTCATTATATTGATGATATCATGCTAATTGGATCCAGTGAACAAGAAGTAGCAACTACTCTAAACTTATTGGTAAGACATGTATATACCAGTAGGTAGGTTGGGAAAAATCTGAAAATAAAATCAGGGGTCTTTTGCCTTCGTGAAATTTCTAAGGATCCAGTTGTATGGGCCATTTTGAGATATTCCTTCTAAGGTGAAGCGTAAGTTGTTGAATCTGGCTCCTCTTACAATCAAAAAGGAGATAGAGCGGCTAATGGCCCTCTTTCGATTTTGGAGGAATTATACTCCACATTTAGGTGTGTTACTTTGGCCCATTTACCAAGTTACCCCCAAAGCTTCTAGTTTTGATGAAACCTGAAACAAGAAAATGTTCTGCAACAGGTTCAGGCTGTTATGCAATCTGACCTGACACTGGGTCTATAAGATCCACGATCCAATGATGCTAGAGGTGTCAGTGGCTGAGAGTGATACTGTTTGAGAGCTTTGGCATGTCCCTATAATTCAATTGTATTAATAGTTCAGGCCTTTAGGATTTTGGATCAAAGTCCTGTCACCATCTGCAGGTAACTACTCTCTTTTTGAGAAAGAGTTCTGGGAATGCTATTGAACCTTAGTAGAAACTGAATGCTTTACCATGGGTCACTAAGTTATCATATGGCCTGATCTTCTCATTGGGGACTGGATGTTATCTGACTCACCAAGTCATAAATCTGGGTGTGCACACAAATTTTTGTCATCAAATGACGGTGGTATATACCTGGTCAGATCCAAGCAGGCCCTTAGGGCACAAATAAGTTACATGAAAAAGTGGCCCAAATGCCTATGGTCACTGCTGCTGCTACAGAGCCCTCTCTGTCAGCCTGCATGTACGGCTTTGTGGGGAGTTTCCTACGATTAGTTTATAGAGGAAGAGAAGACTTGACCTGATATAGATGATTCTGCATGACATGGAGGCACCACCTGAATATGAACAGCTGCAGCACTACAGCCACTGTCTAGGACATCCTTGAAGGCCAGTGGTGAGTGGTAATCTTTCCAGTGAAAAAAATCCAACTTTGTGCACTGTACTTTGTTGCTCACTTTCCTTATAAAAATAATTGGTCAAATTGACCAGATGTATAATTCTGTACCTATTCACTTCTGTACCTATTCATGGGCTATGGCCAGTGGTTTGGCTGGATGGTCAGGGACTTGGAAGAAACGTGATTAAAAAATTGGTGACAAGGAAATTTGGGGAAAAGGTATGTACATAGATCTCTTTGAATGTGCAAAGAAAATGGAGATATTTGTGTACCATGTGAATGAAAGGGTGACCTCAGCAGAGAAGGATCTTAACCACTTCGGTGCGGCGCTCACCGGCCGCGAAGCCTCGCCCACAGCCGGCACTCACAGTCCGCACGGCAGTGTGCGCTGCGCATTGACGACGACTCCGTTCTGCTCTTGTGTGATGAGGAAAGCTTTAAAGCACTGAAAGCTTGTTTTACTTTACAGGCAGCTTTAGGAAAATAACTATAATAACTCCTACTAAGGACTTGTTAAAAGGTCACAGATTCATAGTAACTTATTAGCTGAACGTACACACTGCAACTGCAGAGATAAAAGCTATAAAAGTAAAAGCTTTTGGCTCTCGACTGAAGTCGATGCTCAGCTGTGCCCCTTCATCTGTGGCTGTCGACTATAGTCGACACTCGTACTGAAATGGTTAATAACCAAGTAGATGGAATGACCCATTCTGTAGACACCAGTCAACATCTTTTCCAAGTCACTCCTGTCATTCTCTGACGGGCCCATAAACAAAGTGTCCATGATGTCAGAGATGGAGGTTATGCATGGGCTTACAACAGGGACTTCTACTCACCAAGGCCAACCTGGCTATGGCCACCTCTAAGTGCCCAATCTGCCAATTAGTCCCTAGTAGGGCACCATTCCATGGGGCTGCTCAGTCAGGTTGATTACCCTGGACCTCTTCTATCCTGGAAGGAGCAGCATTTTGTTTTTACTGGATTAGACACTAACTCCGAATACAGATTTTTCTTTTCTATATGAAACTCTCCAGCCAAAATTATTCACGCAGATAAAGAATGCCTATGTACTACAGAGTATTTGCTTTAATCAAGGAACTCACATCACAGCAAATGAAGTAAATCAATCTGCCCATGCTCACGGAATTCACCAGCCTTATCATGTTCCAAAACATTCTGAAGCAGCTAGCTTGTTAGCATGGTGGAAGGGTCTTTTGGAACACCATTACAGTGACACTTGGGTGACAATACCTTGCAAGGCTGGACCAAGGGCTCTGGAAGGCTGTGCATGCTGTGAATCGACAGGCACTATATGGTGCTCTCTCTGGCATAGCCAGGATTCTGGAGTCCAGTAGTCAAGGGGTAAACGTGGGAGTGGCTCCACTCATTATCACCCCTAGTAACTCTCTAGCAAATTTTGCTCCTGTTCCTAAAACCTTATGCTCTGCTGTCTTCGAGGTCTTAGTTCCAAAGGGAAAAGTGCTTCACTCAAGAGACACAGCAATAATTCCACTGAACTTGGAGTTAAAACTGAAACCCAGCCACTCTGGTCATCTCATGCCTCTAAGTTAATAGGCAAAGAAGGAAGTTCCAGTGATAGCTGGGGTGATTTATCCTGGCTACCTAGGGAAAATTGTGATATTACTCTGCAATGTATGTAAAAAATATATGTCTGAAATACAGGAAATCCCTTAGGTCACCTCTTAGTATTACTATTTCCTCTAATTAAGATAAGGAAAAACCATGAGAACCTAATCCAGACATGACTACTAATGGTCCAGACCTTTCAGAAATGAAAGTTTGGGTCATTCCAGAGTGTAAAAAAACCATGAAGGCAAAGGGAATATGGAATGGGTGGTGTTACAAGGTAAGTATAAATGCCAGCTATGATCACAACACCAGTTAGAGATACAAGGACTGTGATTGTCATGAGTATCTCCTCTTTATTTTGTAATAAATACATTTGTGCATAGACAGATAGATATGTATGTATATACAGTTGACCCTAGAACAACATGGATTTGAACTACACAAGTCCACTTATATGCAGGTTTTTAAAAATAAATATATGGGAAAATTTTTGGAGATTTGGGACAATTCGAAAAACCTTGCAGATGAGTTGTATAGCCTAGAAATATTGAAAAAAAATTAAGAAAAAGATAGATATGTCATGAATATATTAAATATATAAAGATATTAGTCTTTTTTTATCATTTACTACTATAAAATATGCACAAATCTATTAGAAAAAGTTAAAATTTATCAAAACCATGTAAACACTTAGAGATCTTATTCACAATCAAGAAAAATGTAAACAAATTTACAGATGCAGAATCACAGCTACATAAAATTAACTGTAGTGCATACTCTACTACTCTAATAATTTTGTAACCCACTCCTATTGCTATTGTGAATATCTGCTTAAATTGCCATGTGACATTAATTATCTCTACTTGAGTTCATTTCTCCAGTAAACTGTGTAACTCAGTAAAAAGTTATCTCTCCTAGATCTTACATATTTTTCATCATGTTTACTGTAATACTGTAAACCTGGAATAACAACGTGAGACTCACATGAAGTCCCACTAGTGTGCTGGAAGTGCTCCCAAGAAGCAGAGAAAAGTCATGACATTACAAGAAAAAGTTAAATTGCTTAATATGCAGCATAGATTGAGGCCTGCAGCTGCAGCTGCTCACCATTGTAGACAGACAATTCAACTTGTCAACAGATGATGTAAACTTATGCTATCGATAAAGACAAAACAGTACTGTAAATGTATTCTTTCTTCCTTATGGTTTTGTGAATAACATTTTCTTTTTTTTAGTTTATTGTAAGAATATCATATATAATACATATAACATATAAAATGTGTGTTAATTGACTCTTTTTATTATTGGTAAGGCTTCCAATCAACAGTAGACTATCAGTAGTTAAATTTTGAAGGAGTCAAAGTTATACATGGATTTTTGACTGCATGGAAGTCAGCATCCCTAACCCCTGCACTGTTCAAATGTTAATATCAACTACATATACAATATATATATTTGCATATACAGCAAACAGCTTTGCTTTTTTCTCTTTCTTATCCCCTTCTCATATAAGATGTAGTGTCTTTATATCATAGCCTTATTAATTTTACCTCATAGTATTTAAATTATGGATATCAAGATAAAAAGTAAGCATTATTCAAGGACTTTATCTCCTCTTCTTTGAAAGGAGTTAGTAGGATTTTTCTGGTACACAGGACAGTTGTAGCACGTTAGTGGAGTTATCACCTGCTTATTGTCTTCATTTGTAGATTAACTATAATTTAAGTTGTGTATGGGTGACAAATTGACACAAATGGCCCTGTGATAATTATTTTCATGTCCCTGGGCCACAGGGAGCTGTGCTATTTGGTTAAATGATATTTTGGTGTTTTTTGAGAAGAACATTTAAATCAGAAGTCTGAGTAAAGAAGATTGCTCTCTCTAATGTGAGTGGGCCTCATCCAGCCATTTGAAGGCCTGATCAGAACAAAAATTCTGTAAGGATGTCATTTTTTTTCTTGCCTTCAAACGCAAAATGTAACATCAGTTCTTCCTGGATCTGGAGCCTACCAAGCTTTGGATTGAAACTGTTAATACGTCATCAGCTTACCTGGCTCTCAGGCCTTCACACTCAGACTAGAGCCACACCACCAGCTCTCCTGGGTCCCAGCCTGCCGACTCACCCTGAAGATCTTGGGACTTGTCCGCCTCTGTAATGGTGTGAGACAACATCTCAGAATGAATATCTTGCTCTCTGTGTACACATCCTATAGGTTCTGTTTCTCTGGAGAACCCTAATACACACATCTTTTCTCAGATTTTTATTTTGGTCATTATTTTTTCAGATAAGCTTTCTCTCGTTTTCTCTCTCTCTTCTCCTTGGGACACACATATGCATTGTTGGTCCCCTTGGCCATGTCCCATAAGTCCCTTAACCTCTGTTGACTTTTGTTCATATTTTTTATTTTTCAGATTTGAAAATTTCAAATGACTTGTTTTCAAGTTTGCCGATTCCTTTTGGCAGACTTTTTAGTGTGCTGCTGAATCCCTTTAGTACAATCTTAATTTAATTATTGTATAATTATTGTATTTTTCAACTCCAGAATTTGTTTTTTTAAACAATTTCTATCTTTCTTGGTATTTTATTTTGTTTATATAGTTTTTTTATTTTTATTTTATTTCTCTGCTTGTGTCCTCCTTTAGCTCATTGAGCATATTTTTGATAGTTGTTAAAGTACTTGTCAAGTAAATCTAAGGCTTGTGTTTCATTAGGGTTGATTCTAGAAATTCACTTTGGTTTTTAGAATGGGCCATATTTCTCTGTTTCTTTATTTGCATACCTTGTAATTTTTGTTGGATACTGAACATTTGATAAAGCAGCCCCTCTCTCAGTCTTGGCAAATTGGCTCTATGTAGGGGGAAATATTTACTAATCAACCTGGCATGGAGGCTTAAGGTCTTTTCTGGCCTTTACTTGGTATGAATCTTCCTGGGTATGTGTGTGTGTGTGTGTGTGGTTTCTTCACACTCATGTATGAGAAAGTTATCCCCCACATAACTATAGCACATACTCTACTACCGTAATAATTTTGTAACCATGTATATGGATGTTTTTAAATATCTTAATTTTCTTAAGGGTCTTACCGCTCATTTTTCTCAAGGTCTTAGATGTTTATTGTGTTCCTCTGCCTGTGATCTCTTGCCCCCCGGTGCTCAGAGTTTTAAGTCCCCTTGCAACTCTTATGTGGCAGAGTGCCTGCCGTGGGCATCAGTGGCTTTCAGCTTGACATAAACACAATGCCCATTTATCATCATTAATTCGAATCAGACAAGACAGAAACTAGTCCCTTTCGGTAGACCCCAAACAAGCTAAAATGTTGCAGAAAAGTTACACTTTTTTCCTTCCATCCTGAGGAAGAAACCGGGAATTAGGTGACTTCTGGCTGCGTCTCTACCATGTCGTGCTGCGTGGTGGAGGGTGTGAGGCAATGGTGAGCAAAATGCCACTGAATTTCCTGCTGCCTTGAGTGGGGCTTTTTCTTGGTTAAAGGATGGTTCATTTGGCTGATAAAAATTCTTAACTGATTTCCAGTGCTTCTACAAAGCTACTTCGGTCTATATGTTGCTGTTTGTTTGATGTTTTCTTCAGGAGATGGAAGCTGGAGTTTTCTGGTATGCAGTTTGCTGACTTCACTCCTGAGTCTCTTTGAGAACATATAAGACTGTTGTTTTAAAGTGTTTGTTTAGAAAGTCCAGTGTTTGGGCTTCCTCAGGTATAATTTATATTAATCTATTTTTTTAATAGATCATACTTTCTTATTTCTCTGTATGGATTATGATTTTTTTGTTGAAAACTGGCCATTTTATTATGATGCAGTAATGTTGAAAATTGGATTCTCCTCCACCATTTACTTCTTTTGAAAAATGTTTTTATGGATACATCATATTCATACATATTTATGGAGTACATATGATATTTTATTACATGCATAGAATATATAATGATCAAGTCAGGGTATTTAGGACATCCATTACCTCAAATGTTTATCATTTCTATGTTTTAGGAACATTTCAAGTTCTTCCTTCTATTAATAGCTATTATGAAATAGACAATACATTGTTGTTAGGTATAGTCATCTCACTCTACTATTGAACATTAGAACTTATTCCTTATATCTAACTGTATATCTGTACCCATTAAACAACCTCTTTCCATCCTCACACACCATTCACACACCCTTCCCAGCCTTGTATCTATCATTATACCTTCTACCTCCATGAAATAAACTTTTTAAGTTTTCACATATGAGAGAAAACGTGATATTTGTCTTCCTGTGTCTGGATTATTTCACTTAAAATAATGACCTTCAGTTCCATCTAGGTTGATGCAGATGATATTATTTCATTCTTATTTTTCATAGCCAAATATATTCCATTGTGTATATATACTACATTTTCTTTACCCATTTGTCCATAGATGGACACTTAGGTTGATTACATGTCTTTGTTATTGTGAATAGTGCCACAGTAAACATGGGGGTGCAGGTGTTCCTTTAATATACTGATTTCCTTTTCTATGGACAAATACCTAGTAGTAGGATTAATGGATTGTGTGGTAGTTCTATTAAATATTTTTAGTTTATGAGAACTCCCCATACTCTATTCCATAGTGGTTGTACAAATTTACATTCTTACCAACAGTGTATAAGATTTCCCTTTTCTTCACATCCTTGCCAGTATCTGTCATTTTTTGTCTTTTTTATAATAGCTATTCTAACAGGGATAAGATAGTATCTCATTGGGGGTTTGATTTACATTTCTCTGAGGATTAATGATGTTTAGCATTTTTAAATTACGTATTGGCCATTTGTATGTCTTCTTTTGAGAAATGTCTATTGAGGTACTATGTCCACATTTTAATGGAATGATTTGTGTTTTTACTGTTGAGTTGTTTGAATTCCTTGTATATTGTGGATATTAGTCCCCTGTCAGATAAATAGTTTGCATATACTTTCTATCAATTTAACAATTTGTCTGTTCACTCTGTTTGTTTACTTTGCTGTGCAGAAGCTTTAGTTTAATGTAGTCCCATTTGTCTACTTTTATTTTTGTTACCTTTACTTTTGAGATCTTAGCCATAAAGAACAAGGTCCTGAATCAGTTCTCCTATGTTTTCTTCTAGAAGTTTTATAGTTTTAGGCCTTACATTTAGGCCTTTAATCCATCTTCAGTTGGTTTTTGTAGATGATGAAATACAGGGGTCAATTTCATTTTTCTGCATATGGATATTTAATTTTCCCAGTACCATTTATTGGCAAGTGTGTCTTTTCCCCTGTGCATGTTTTGGCACCTTTGTAAAAAATTAGTTGGCTATAAGTGGATTTACTTCTGGGTTGGTCGTCTGTTCTGTTTCATTGTTATAAGTGCCTGCTTTCATACTCATACCTTGCTGTTTTGGTTACTTTAAGATTTGTAATAGATTTGAAGTCAGATAGTGTGTGGTCTCTAGCTTTGTTCTCTTTGCTCAGGATTGCTTTCACTATTAAGGCTCTCTTTTTGTTCCATATGAATTTTAGTATTGTTTTTTCTACTTCTGTGGAAAATGACATTGAAATTTTGATAGAAATTGCACCAAATCTGTACATTGCTTTGGGAAATATGATCATTTTAATCATATCAATTCTTTTGATCCATGAGCATTAAATGTCCTTCCATTTATTTGTGTCTTTTTCAATTTTTTTCATCAGTATTTTATAGTTTTCATTGTAGAGGTCTTTCACCTCCTTGGTTAAATTTCTAAATATTTTTTTGTAGCAATTGTATTAATAAATGAGAATGTCTTGTTGATTTCTTTCTCTGCTAGTTAATTATTGGTGTATAGAAATGATATTGATTTTGTATATTGATTTTGTATCCTACAACTTTACTGAATTTATTTATCACATCTAAGAGTTTTTTCGTGGAGTCTTTAGGTTTTTCTAGATATAAGATCATTCCCTGCAAAGAGGGAAAGATCGACTATCTCTTTTTCAATTTGGATGCTTTTAAATTTTTTTTCTTGCCTTATCGATCTGGATGAAACTTCAATATCATGTTGAATAGGAGTGGTGAGAATGGGCATCTTTGTCTTCTTTCAATTCTTAAAGAAAAGGCTTTCAGCTTTTCCCCCTATTATGTATGGTGTTAGTCATTGGTTTGTCGTATATGGCAAATAAATAATAAATTATGTTGAGGTATATTCCTTCTATGTCTAGTTTTTTGAATTTTGATCATGAAGAGATGTTGAATTGTAGCAAATGCTTTTTGTGCGTCTATTGAGATGATCACATGGTTTTGTCTTTCATTCTGTTGATGTGATGTATCACATTTAATGATTTGCAAATGTTGAATTATCCTTTCCTTCCTGGGATAAAACTCATGTGATTATGGCATATGATCTTCTTGTGTTGTGTATTTTGTTGAGAATTTTTGTGTCTATGTTCATCAGAGATATTGATCTGTAGGTGTTTTCTTTTCTTTTTCTTTCTTTTTTTTTTTTTTTTTTTTTTTTTTTTTTTTTTTTTTTTTGCATCCTTGTCTGGTTTTGGTATCAGGGTAATTCTAGCCTTGTAGAATGAGTTAGGGAGAATTTTTGGAATAGTGCCAATAGAATTGGCACTAGTTTTTCCTTATAAGTTTGGTTGTATTTGGCGATGAAGCCATTCAGTCTTTGGGTTTTAGGGGTTTTCTTTTGGGGGGGTTAGACATTTTTTTAACAGATTCAATCTATTTCCTCATTATTGGTCTGTTTAGGTTTTCTATTTCTTCCTGATTTAATTTTACTAGGTTGTATGTGCACAAGAATTTATCCGTTTCCTCTAGATTTTCCAGTTTGTTAGCATATAGTTGCTCATAATAGTCTCTGATGATCTTTTGTATTTCTGTGGTACCAGTGGTATGTCTCCTTTTGCATTTGTGATTTTTTTTTATTTAGGTCTTCTTTCTGTTTTTCTTGGTTAGTCTAGCTGGCCATTTATCAATTTTGTTTGTGTTTTCAACAATTCAACTTTTTGTTTCATTTAGTCATTATATTTTTTATGATCTCTATTTACTTCTGCTCTGTTCCTTATTATTTCTTTCTTTCTACTGATTTTAGGGTGGGTTTGTTCTTGATTTTCTAGTTCCTCATTTAAAACCTTCTACTTTTTTGATATAGGTATTTATTGCTATAAACTTCTCTCTTAACACTTCTTTTACTGCCATAGGTTTTGGTGTGTTGTGTTTTGATTTTGACTTTTTTCAAAAATGTGTTTTATTTTTTCCTTAATTTCTTCCTTGAACCAATGGTCATTCAGGATTCTGTTGTTTAGATTCCATATATTTGTACAGTTTCCAAGATTCCTTTCATTATTGATTTCTAGGTTTATTCCACTGTGGGCTGAGCAGATACTTACTATGATTTAGAATTTTTAAATTTATTGAGAATTGTTTTATGTAATTACATATAGTCTAGCCTGGGGAATATTCCATGTGCTAATGAGATTCTGTAGCTGATGGATGAAATGTTCTGTAAATGTCTCTTATGTCTGTTTGGTCTAAAGAGCATTTTAAGTGTATTGGTTTTCTTAAATTTTATGTCTAGATGATCTGTCTAATTGAGAGGTGTCGAAGTTCCCAACTATTATTGTATTAGTGTCTCTCTCTCCCATTAAATCTAATAATATTTGCTTTATATTTCCGGGTGCTGTAGTGTAAGATGCAAATATGTCTAGAATTCTTATGTCCTTTTGCTGAATTGATCTATTTATCATTATGTAATGGCCGTCTTTGTCTCTTTTTACTGTTTTTTACTTAAAGCTTGTTTTATCTGATAGAAGTGTAGCTACTCCTGCTTGTTTAGATTTCTGTTTGCATGGAATATCTTTTTCCTTTTTTTTACTTTCAGTCCATATGTGTCTTTACAAGTGAGGTAAATTTCTTATAAGTAGCATGTAATTGGGCCATTTTAAAAATACATTCAGCCAGTTTATATCTTTTAAATAGAAAGTTTAATCTGTTTGCATTCAAGGTTATTATTGGTATATGAGGGCATATTCCTATCAATTTATTGATTTTTTGTTGTTATTTTGTATATCATTTGTTCCTTTCTTTTTCTTTATTGCTCATCATGATGGTTTGTTGGTTTTCTGCAGTGGTAACATTTGAGTTCTTTCTCTTCTTTATTTGTGTGTTTCCTCTACCAGTGTGTTTTATACTTTTGTGTGTTTTCATAATGGTAGATGTTGATCTTTAGCTTCCAGGTGCAGAAATCTTTTAAACATTTCTAGTCTAGCAGTGACAAATTTCCTCATCTTTTTTTTTTTTTAATCTGAGAAGGATTTTATTTCTTCTTCATTTATGAAGGATAACTTTGCTGGGTATAGTAAGCGTCTGACAGTTTTTTGGGTTTTTTTCCTTTCAGCATTTTGAATATATCATCTCATTCTCCCCTGGCTTTTAAAGATTCTGCCAAGAAATATACTGTTATCTGACCGAGGTTCCTTTATACATGACTAGAGTCTTTTTTTATTGTTGTCCTTAGAATTCCCTCCTTGTCTCTGACTTTTGACAGTTTGACTGTAATGTGCTGTTGAGAAGACCTTGAATTATATATATTTGGGGGATCTCGGAGCTTCCCTTATGGGGATGGCTCAATCTCTTTCTAGACTTGGGGACTTCTTAGCTATTGTTTCATTAAATAGAGTTTGGATACCTTTGGCTTTCTCTTCTGTTTCTAGAATACTAAAAATTTAAATATTTTTTTGCTTTATGATGGCCCATATGTCACATAGGCTTTGTTCTTTTTTTTCTTTATTTTTTTTTCTGAATAGGTTATTTCAAAAGACCTACCTTCCAGTTCCAAAATTCTTTCTTCTGCTTGATCTATTCTATTATTGAAGCTCTCAAAAGTATTTTTAATTTCATTCAATGAAATCTTCATTTCCAGGATTTCTGTTTGGTCCTTTTTTATGATATCTATCTCTTTGGTAAATTTCTCATTCATATCCTGAATTTTTCTTTTTCTGATTTTTTATATCATTTATCTTTGGTCTCTTATATCTCACTGAGCTACTTTAATGTCATTATTTTGAATCATTTTTCTGTCATTTCATAAATTTCTTTTTCAGGGGAACCTATTGCTGGAGAATTATTGTATTCCTTTGGAGGTGTCAATCTGTTTTATCAGATTTCTTGTGTTCTTAAATTGCTATATATGTATCTGGTGTAACAGTCATTTCTTCCAATATTTTGGATTTACTTTTATAAGGGAGGAATTTTCTCTGGAGATGTACCTATGATGTTGATTTGGTAGTGCATTTTTGCTTTGATCCTATATGTATGCAGTAGTGTAGGTTTCATGTAAGTTTTTCAGATGTAAAAAGCATCAGTGGTATCTGCAATTTCCTCAGTGGCTAAGGATGCAGTTGTTAGTGGAGGCTGTGGTAAAGTTGGGTTTGTGCCTGTCCTTGGGTCCCAGTGTGATATGTGCTAGCATCAGTGTTAGCAGGTTCAGCGAGGCCAATTCTTGGACCTCCAGCTGGCATGCTCAGGTGCTGGGAGTAGCAGTAGTGGGCCAGTGGAATGGGCAGATCCTCAGGCCCCTGGGCAGTGGGCATGGAATTGGCAATGACAATGGCAGTGGTCAGATGGTCCTCTGGCTCCCAAGCAGAATTGGTGGTGGCTGCAATGAGCTGAGCAGGTCCAGTCCCAAGCCCAAAAATGGTTCATGTGTGTGGGTTCCAGGTGTGGTGGTAGTGGCAGGTTGGGTGGGACTGTCTTCAGGCCCCATTGGAAGTGCTCAGGTGCCAACAGTGGTGGATGGGACAAGGCAATTCCTAGGCCCCTGGACAGCATGCTTGGGCACTGTGGGGTACAGCCAGGCTGGGAAGGCCTAGTTTCAGGCCCCCTGATGGTATGAGCTTGTGCTAACTGTGCTACACAGAGGCAAGGAGATACACAGGCCCCCAGTAGGTTGGTTGAGTGGAAGTGGCAACAATTGTGCTGTGGCCCTGCTGTTGGGAAGAGTGAAATTGCTTTCAGTAGCAGCAGCTGTAGACAGGGAGCATGGGAGCATGCACTTTTGCCCTTGGTGGTGGCTGAAAGAATAAAAGCCTGTCCTCAGGGTGCTTGTAAATTGTGTGGTGGCGGTGTTGCTGGGAGCAGTGGCGTTGTGGAGTTGCTGCTAGTGGTTTGCGCTTTGGCCCCGGTGGTGGCAGTCAGCAGCAGCAGCAGCTGTGGGCATGGAATCCTACCATTAGAGCACATGTACATGTGCAAAAGAGCCTCTGCTGGGGTGGCAGGGTTGTTCCCTGTGGTTTGTGTTTTGTCCCTGGCAGCAGCAGCCAGCAGCAACAGCAGCTGTGAGTGGGGAATGTCAATGGGGCTCCAGGCATGAGGAGATGCAGGGGCTGTGGAGCCCCAGGGCAGGATGCAGTCTGGTGGGGACTAGACTCTCAAAAAACAGCAGGTGCTGTAGCTGCTTAGGACTGGAGGGCAGGTTGGGGGGTACCCAGCATGAGCTCCCTCTCTTGGGCAAAGCCATCCAGGCAGCTCCCTCTGTTAGTGTCAGGACCCACGGGAGTCAAGAAGCTTCCCCATGACTGGAATTGCAGAAGTTTGCAGTGGGAATGTGGCCCACTGGGGGTTGCTCACTTACCCTTTCCCTGCACTGGGGAGCCTTTCTGGCTCCCAGTCAATTTCTGCCTAGCAGCTGCCTTGCTTCCCTCTCCTTTTATGCCTTTGGTGCTTCTGGCCACTTCTTTGTTGAATTCCAGTGTTCTTTCTTAGATGGTCTATTTGAAGTGTGATTATCTACTCATTATTTTGTTCTTCATGGAGAGGTGAGTACCAGTTGCCTCTACTCAGCTATCTTGGCCACCTTGAAATGCCTTTTCCTTTTTTTTTTATTGTCGAAGGCTGCAATATTGCATTTGTCTAGTAACGGTTTCCAACTGTTTTTGTGGAAACTGCATTTCTTGTCATGTGTAGTCATTGAAATTTTAGTTCATTACCTTGTGTTCAGATAGTTTTTTGACAAATATTTTCTTGAACACCACAAGATGAACAAACATCCATACACACACAAACACCTCCACAGTCTTTGCAGATTGGCTCTTTCATGGTGCTCTTCTTCAATCCTTACCCGGATTTGTGCGGATCCTAGAGCTCAGCCCAACGTGAAGGTTTAAAATCATCTTAGATCTTCCATGAGCATGCACTTCCCCAAGGCACATGCATGTTTTCTGCATTTCAGCATGTACAGGAGGGCATTTGATGATCCTAACTGCCTGCAGAAACTAGCTCCTAAGCCTTTCCTTCCAGGCTTTGCTTGGTGTGTTCTGTCTCAACTGGAATCTTTGCCTCAAGCATCTGTTGGCTATTTTTCTGTCTTATGATGTGTTTGAGCAATGACCACTGCTTTTCCTGCTTGCATTATTTCTGAGTTAAGCAAAATAGAACATTTTGTGCCAGACGTTCCCCAGTTAGGTTAGAATAGACTTACACAATAACTTGCAAATATGGTTTTCTGTGCTTTCCTCTGAAACCAGGGACCAACATCCCACAGTCCCTTGCTGGGAGCACGGGCTGCCTGCTGTTCTGAAGACTGCTGCCAGACAGGGAGGAGAGCGGGGCAGGTAAAGATGCTGACTGCTGGAAATAATCTTCAATTTTCATTTCCAGTTTAGGAATAACTAATGGTGGCTAAAATAAATGTACATAAAAGTAAAAATGCACAAAATTTTCCTATTATTTTTAAGTAGCTTTTTTCTAGATTCACCATTTATTTGGTTGTTATAAACCTTTGACTATGTTCCAGGGCTCTACAAGAGTGGGTTATCACAATCCTCCTTGCTTTTTACTGTTTCTGTCAAAGATGGCAGCTAAGAGCTGCCTACTCTGCCATTTTGCTGACATCATTTCTTGGTTCCTCTTTATGGTGATATTTCATGCTTTTGTATGAATGTTCCTGAAGGTTAGTATCTTTCTTAAAGCTACAAATTTTCCATAGGACTTGATTTAAATGCTTGTATTTTACCATACTATGTCAAATGCATGAGAAATCACCTCCAGAAATATGTGGCAAATCAAGTGAATTAATACAACCTGCTATAATAACAATCCATCACCTCTGAGCCAGGTGAGCTTGGAGGATAAAAAACAAAGTCTCTTTCACCTTTTCTCTCTTACCTAATCCCAAACCTACATTCAAGGAGCAGCTCACTAAAACTAAGGTTAATAAATGTCACTCTCGGTGATTGCAGGGCTTACAACAGAAGGCCTGTTGGAGTCTCACTTTCATCACTGCAGTCTCTTGTGGTCACTTAGTATCGATTTCCTTGGCAATGATTTAATAGTATTTTATTTCAAATAATTGAAGCCATGTATGTCTAATTATAAATTAACTTTAGAAATTATATTGAAAGTGGTGGGTTAATATTGGAAGTCAAAGTTCAATGTTATCCCCAAGTTCACACACAATGCTCTGGCAAAGCCAGGCTTAAATTTCTGGGGGATCTTAGTTCTATCCTTTGCTTTCCGGTCTCTTGTACTTTCTGAAATGGCTGTTGTTCTTCCTGTTGCTATTATATTTTATAATGTAAAATGAAAGCATTTTTGTCAAGTATCTCACAGGAATAATTAATTTTGACCAGAATCAAAACATTGGCATTCACCTATCTAAGAAAAAACAAAACAAAACAAAAATTGGGTATGGAGCATAGGTAGGAGGAAATTGACTCATAAATAGATTAGTGGTACTAGGACAAGCAGGAAATAATTCAGTGTTGATTGCAGGAACCTACAGGGGAAGTCAACATGACAGGGGATAACAGTTGCCCTTGAGAATGAGGAGTAGAGCAATGAGATTAGAACGATTTGAAAAGAAATAACTAAAGAAAGGGATTTATTTAAGAAGGTGTTCAGAAATGGAAATATTTTTCTAAAATGTATGCATGTATGTTAGCCAACATCAGATATTTCTAAACTGCAAATAGAAATCAGAGATTATCTCCAGCAATCAGCAGAGATCACATATAAAAAAGTGAAACACAGGGAAGTGACCTTTGCTTCACCAAGATGAACCTGATCAGTGGAAAAATTACACCCACGGAGCAGGCCTTGTAATGGCTTCTGCAATATTTTTCAAGCATATTTGGGTTTAAATGGCAAGCTAGGTAATATTCATTTAGATAGACCTTGTAATAAAACACATTTTGATGAATGGCAGAAATATTCAAGGTTGCAAAATTTCAGGCAAAAACAACATCTATCGGGCTGGTTCCCAGTCTTAAATTTCTTATGTTTTATTTATTCTCAAAAGATATGTTAACTAGTTCCTCTACTCGTTTTATATAGGAGAGACCTTAATTAGCTGTCCTTACACCTCAAAAGGACTATTCTTTATCATGCTACTTGCCCATCATTTATTTATTATAATCCTGCCCTAAAGAAGAGAGCAATTAAATAAGGAAAGAATTAGACCACCTAAGTTACAAAGCACTGTCCTCCCAGTGGTAATCTGGAATGAATCTATGCAAAGACAGCACACCAGGAAAAAAAACAAACAAAAAACAAAACTGTAAAGGAAGAGCTAATGGAGGGGAAAGTTCCATATTTTTAAAATGCAATTAGTTTAAGGAGAGAATTATCTTTGTAAATGTAAATGTAGAAAGCAATACTAGTAAAAATAATAATTTTTTAAAACTGCATCAGGAAAGACTCTCTTATAAATGGGAGGGATAGACTTGCTGAAAGGATTTGCTTTAAGGTCAATATTCAATTAATGTAATTGCCAAGATCCTGACATGGGGCCTGATTTATGGATATCTTTAGGACTAAAATGCCCTGTTTTTAGAAACCAAAGCAGTTTTCATAGTTTACGTCATAAGCTACAACCTCATACATCCAAACTGACTAGCACTGAAAGCACCTGCATGATCTGAAAAAGCCAGGCCCCCATGTGCCACAGGACTGGACCGTGCCCACACCAAGGGCCCTTCCAGGTGAGCCCAGCAGGCGTCGCACACCAGACAGGATGCTGAAGCACCCTGTCAGTGTCCCAGGGTGCATGTCACATGTTACCTAGGAGTGGCTAGGATTTAAGGAAGAACTGACAGATTTGAGATGTTAAAAGGTAATGTAACTGATAAGTCAATAGTGGGATATTATCACTACAACTAGACAAAACAGTCACTTTGTGTCTATTGAACATTCAGTGAATCATTAAAAGCACACAAATAATCATTTTTATTTTTCCCAGAATGCTACTTATTGATTACAACTTCTAGCTTCTAAGTGTGGTCCAAGCTTCTCCTAATTTTTTCAAGTGTACAGATAACCCTGAGGTTGTAGGATTTTCTGCATTAGGGGTAATGCTTTTAAGATGAATTAGACTAGATGGAGCCAACTTTACTTTCTTGGATTCTCTATAAATACACACACATATTTAATATCTTAACTTATTACAGGTGTCAGAAATTGATGATCATGATCATATTGTGGGGCTAGGGAACCAAGAAGCCTACTTTTAGCCTTTGGACAGAGAAAATATATATATCTTCACTCATGCACTAATCCAAAATTACTGGTTAAGGTAAAAATTGCCTCAGGAATTGTGAACCAAAGTTCTCTAGTGGGGCTCTTAAAATATATTTAATTGTGAAATGATTTATTCAAGGAATTTGATAGCATAATATTTAAAACAGATAAAATAGAGCTGCTCCCACTGAAGGGGTCTGTGTGTCCAAGAGCTCTGTTTGTAGAGCAGACGACAGCCCCTGTCTGCGTTGTCTTCTGGAGTCCACTGCCAATGATGGTGTGTCAGTACGCAAGCAGCAAGCTCTATGGTCTTTGCATTAAAAATCAAATGGGATCAAGTACGAGTCACTGGGTAAACTCTAAATTTCATTTCTTAATTTTATTCTATTTTATTGTATATAGTTTAATTGAATCTTGCAAATTTAGTCAAATTAGGCTGTTTAGCTGCCTTCAAGTAAGACTGTAATGCTTATAAAAATATGATTACCTTGTTCATTCCCTAATCATTATGAACATCTAATATGTGTAGGTCATCCTGCTCCAGTCTTTAGTGCTAAGAACTTTAAAGAAAATTAGGATGTAGCTCCCCCCATTTTATTTTATTTCATTCTATTTTTACCCTTAAGGAGCTTGCAAGAACAGGAAACAGAGTTGTGCAAATAATCGACAACACTAGCAAAACTAAGTGTGCTCTAAGATACAGGTGCAAGCAAATTGCTTTGGGCCACATCAGAAACACAATTGTCAACACAGCAGATAGCAGTTAATATCATTGGTCCTGGGGCCAGCGGAACCAAAAGTGAAATTACACCTCTGAAACCTTCATAAACTTCAATGGCATCGTCTGTGAAACTGCATAGCAATGCCCTACTTGTGTGACTCCTACGCAGGTCCCATGCAATTATCCTGAAGCATGCTTAGCTTGGTGTCTGGAAGAGCAGTCATTCTGTTGATTGAGAAAGTCAGATAGAAGAGGCAGAGGAAATTACTCAGGGTTTCCAAATAATGATTGTGAGATATAATGGAAAGTCCATGTGGGACTATACAGAAGTCATACTTTACATATTTAGCGTCAGCCATTTAAAAAAAAATATGATGCCATCCCTCTATGTGTTTGTTCTGAGTCGTGCTCCCAGAGCCACCTTCTTCCTCCAGGCCTGCCTGAGACACCGCGTGTGGTGACGAGGAAGAGTGAGTAAAATCACGCGTGTCAGGATACACAGAAGTTCTAACTCTCATTCGTCTCACTCACAACTCCGTGGTTTCCTTATCTGTGGCTTGTCCGTGCATATTTATTTAATACCTCTCACTGCCAAATTCATTTTATCTCTCCCCAGACTTTTTAGTTTTTCTTGCTCTGTTGGCATATTCTCTTGCATCTATAGATTTACACAAGTATTATCAGTTTAATTTAGCCTACAATTGTTGAATGATATCCAAATATACTAGGCATTGCGACTGAATCTGGGGATACAAAGATAGATAAGATATAATTTTTGGCATCAACATATGTACCAAGTGCACCTAGCTTTTGTAAGCTAGGTCTTTACTAATTTTTGCCAAATAAATTTTGTACTAACCTTTTCTTCCTTTCACTAGTGATTGCCACACATACACATTGAACTCCATTTCAGTATGCATTGGACGGATGTTTGCTTTGTTGCTGGGTATCAGCAATACCAGGAAGGCCCAAGGACCAGAGGTGATAGCTACCAACAAAAATTCACTTACTAGTAGAGCAGATCTGTGGAAGCAGCCCAACGATGGTGCTGGAATGGCCACTGTTAGGCTAGCCCTAGGTTTGCATAATTGTCAGTATCTAGAGAAATACAATGTGGCCCAAAGGACACCCTGGCCCCAACCCACATGTGGATAGCAGGCAGCATTTGATCAAGGAAGGACTCTGATATCTTCCTCTAAAGAGAAATACCACTGGAAGTGAATCACCTTACAACCATCCCAATTCCAGTTTTCAGGTCTCCTGAACACAGAGAAGATACCACTTCTCCATGTAATATAAATACAGAAGCACTCTTCAGTAACACACGGTGCTATCATCTGGGTCCTTAAAGATTTCTTTGGTGTCTTTGAGTGCCATCATATCACAGCCCCAACAGGCACAGACAGGAACAAGGTAAAACGTCTTTGAACAGCAGAAAATATATCACAAGAGCGTTAAGGCTATGAGGCCCCCACACAGGCTGGGCTGTGCAGGGACTCCAGGGCGCTCAGGCAGTTGAATGACCAGATGGGACACAGGCTGTAAAGACAGGCCTGCCCAGCCTGGGAAGGGCCACATCTGATGCTCAGCAGAAAGCCAGAGATAAATCTGACCCCTCACTCAGGCCTGCACTTTCCTGTCCCATCCCAGCATTCTGGATTCTACCCTCGTGTAATGAAAGATCTGCTCATATCTAACAATTTTTTCAGAAATTTGAGCTTCTTAGAAGCTACTTCTAAATATTATAAAGATTGAGACTAACAAACTAAAGGGATTTAAAATAAAATATCAAATTAACTGCTCCTTGAAAATCGAGCAACTGAGTTTAGGAATATCTAATTCAGGATTAAGTACTAGAGAGAATTTCTTTTAATCATGGCAGAGATATAAATAGGAGAGTACATGACTCACCCAAACCTTTGAATGATTAAATCTGTGGAAAATGAGTGTGCTTACATATCTTCTATCAATTACACTGAGGATATAAATGCGTGCTGAAATCTGATTCCCCCGTTAAGGCCCAGACAAATTGTCACTTCTCTGCAGTGTCCTCAAATCTCTTCAGTGAGACAAGGCAATTTCTTCCTCCCAGAAATCCTAGGAGTGTTTGTTCACTTATTGTATCAAAGAGAAATTAAGAGCATAGACTTTGGAATCAGGCAGTATTTTATTCAAATTCCAGCTCCAACACTTCTTAGTTCTGTGACCAATGGGAAATAACCTCTTTAAGCCTCAAATTTCATCATCTGAAAAATGAGAATGACAATGTGTCATATACTATCCAGGCTGGGGTTCAGCCATATCAGCTGCTCAAATATTGACTAGGTCCTTCCCGTAGGGCCCTGATGTTCTGGTGGCCAGGCCCCCCTTTGTACGTGCTCACCCGGCAGCTAAAGCCTTAACACCTGGCCTGGGGGTGCAGGTATCCAGGTTTTCCCCTTGTGCCTGCTTGCGTGCCTGCCTTGTGAGTTTTTAGGCATTTTGCACACCATCCTTGCCTCTGGAAAATATTACAATGAGTATGTTTCCATAGTAATAAGCACAGTGCATAGGGCAGTAGGTTGTTTTGTTGTTACAACAAAATATGGCTCTTAATTTGATTTATGATTATTTTCTAAGCCTGTCCACTTCCCGTTTTTGTTGTGACTTCTTTTAGCGGCAAATTATATTTCATTATTGAAAGACTAACACTGTGTCTTACCCAGAGTGGGTACTCAATAAATGAAAACCAAATTTAAAAAAAGAAAAAAAAAAGAAAGAAAAATATATCCAATTATCCTGTGTATCTGGATGTTGTAGTTCTATAAATAAATCACCTTTTTGATTAACTGATTTATTCAGATGAGTGGCTTAGTGTGCTGTAATAATGGCCTTAAGATCATTAATGAGACAATATAAGATCTAACACAGGGTAGAATCTTTGTGAGAAACTGCATATAAAATAGCAATTATCTTGAGTCTACTATGAAAATCTATATAAGATTGTTTATTTTGGTTTAAGCATCCTGAAACAAAGAATTTAAGAATGTTCAGCAAAACTAGTTTATCTGCAAAACTAGTTTATCTTCTAGACAGGCTTTCTCAGACTGAGCTGGCTTGAAAACATCAAACTAAGTAAAGATGTGATTTTGGTCTTGCATAAACTCATTATTTCCATACAACCAGATGTAATGTCTGTTGTAGATCAGTCCCCACAGCCAGAGACTGGAACATCCACTACAATGTCAACATAGTGTATGCAAAGCAATATATAATATATAAGAAATTATTTCAAATGGCTGAAATACATTCTTTAGAAAATCTATATTGGAAGCCAGCAATCAGAAAGCTGTTGAGAAAACGAGGACAGCAAAATGAGGAAAGACACAGAGAATTGCTTTTATCAACCTCAACAAACACAGCGTCAACCTGTGTGAGATCCAAGATGCCACTGTAGAACTTTTCTCCCATTCTTCTCTGGGCCAGTGATTTGTTAAGTCCTCCCCACCGTTGGTGGCTGGACTCCAGAAGACTTTATGAAAGAGAATGACACTCATACTTCATGGAAGTAATTTTTGCCACTTCCAGGGGAATGACCTTTTACCTCTGTCCCTCCCAATCCCTCTTCCCCACCCTCACTCCTGTCTGTCTTCCAGCCCAGCGCAGACTTAATCTTCCAACATCTCCTAGCTTTAGTCAACACTCTCTGTGATGTTCCTCACTGACCACCTTACCTATACTGACCACATCTTATTCCAGGGAAAGAGCACTAGTTTTTCCCCATCACTCACTGAGAAGGACTAACCCCTCTTACTCAGCATTCCTTTATTGACATTTGGCCCAAGTCTAATAATCAGAATTCCATACCACTTTCCTGCTCTCTTCCAAGCATTCCTACCTAGAACCCAAAATTAACTTCATTTTTAACTGAAAAACATTGTGCCAGAATTATACATGTCATTTATGTGAACACAATGGTTACAATTATTCCATATTGATAGAATTTTAGCTACCAAAAAAGGTCTGTTTTTGTTTTGGGATATTATTGTGTTTACTGTTTCCTTAAGTGGAAATTAAATATGGAAGTTTTTATTTGAGATGAGAAAGCAATTCCTTTTGATAAACACATTACTGTTTTGTTTGTTTTGTTCTGCTTTTTTGAGACAGAGCCTCACTCTATCACCCTGCCTAGAGTGCAGTGGCATCATGATAGCTCACAACTTCAAACTCCTGAGCTCAAGCGATCCTCCTGCCTCAGTCTCCTGAGTAGCTGGGACTGCAGGCACAGGCTAATTTTTCAATTTTCAATTTTTAGTAGAGACGGGATCTCACTCTTGCTCAGGCTGGTCTCAAACTCCTGAGCTCAAGTGATCCTCCCACATTGGCCTCCCAGACTGCTAGGATTACAGGTGTGAGCCACTGCTGCCGGGCCACATTACTGTTTTAATTTTACCTTTTTTTTTAATTTCAAGAAAATATGAGGGTACAAACATTTTGGTTGCATTTTATATCTTTACCTTTCCCTAGCAAGGATTAGAGGTATGCCCCTCCCCTCCACAATGCTCACCGCATCCCTCAAATGTGGGTCTATCCTCCCAACCCCTGAATCCCTGTTGAACACCACCACCCTTTGAGCACCATAGTGTTTATCAGTCAGTACCAATTTGATAGTGAGTATATGTGGAGCCCATTATTCTGATCTTGTGTCACCTCACTTCGGATAATGAGCTCAAGTTCAATCCAGGATAATATAAGCAGTGCTAGCTCACTGTCGTTTCTTAAAATTGAGTAATATTCCATTGTAAACATATACCAAATTTTAATAATCCACTCATGAATTGACAGGCACTTGGGTTGTTTCCACGTCCTTGGGATAGTAAATTGTGCTGCCATAAACATTCGGGTGCAGATGTCTTTATAATAGAATGTCTTATGCTCTTTTGGGTAGATGCCTAATAATGCTATTGCTGGATCGAATTTCTATTTCTAGCTGTTTGAGGTATCTACAAATTCTTTTCCACAAAGATTGCACTAATTTGCAGTCCCACCAGCAGTGTAAGAGTGTTCCTGTCTCTCCACATCCTTGCCAGCATTTGTAGTTTTGGGATTTCTTGATACAGGCCATTCTCACTGGGGTTAGGTGGTATCTGATTTTGCTTTTGATTTGCATTTCTTTAATGATTAGAGATGTTGAGCATTTTTTTATATGTTTGCTGGCCATTATTCTCTCTTCTTTGGGAAAGTTTCTGTTCATTTCCATTGCCCATTTCTTGATGGGGTTGTTTGATTTTTTCTTGTTGATTCTTTTGAGGTGTAGGTAGATTCTTGTTATTAGACCTTTATCGGAAGTGTAGAGAGCAAATATTTTCTCCCATTCTGTAGGTTGTCTATTTGCTCTAATGATAGTTTCCTTGGCTGTGCAGAAGCTTTTTAATTTGATCATATCTCATTTGTTTATTTTTGTTACTGTGGTGATTGCTTTGGGGGTCTTCTTCAAGAATTCTTTGCCTAGGCTGATATCTGAAAGGATCTTCCCAACATCTTCTAGAATTCTTAAGGTTTCATGCCTTAGGTTTAAGTCTGTTATCCATCTTGAGTAGGTTTTTGTGAGAGGTGAGAGGTAGGGATCCAGATTCATTTTTCTATATGTAGCTATCCAGTTTTCCCAACACCGTTTATTGAAAAGATGTTCTTTTCCCCAATGTATATTTTTGTATGCTTTATCAAAGATTAGATTATCATATGCAGTTGGTTTCATATCTGGAATCTCAGTCCTGTTTCAAAGATCTGTGTCTCTGTTCTTGTGCCAGTACCAGGCTGATTGTAATTTTACCTTTTGAATAGGTTAAAAGTATTCCATTTCAAAAATAAAAAATGGCACCTTCAGTGTAATAGAGACTGTTCACTGGTCCTGAACCCTTTAAGTAAATGATGTATAATAAATATGTAATCAAGCAATTAGCACTAATGTAAACAATATATGCATGAGATGATTAATATGACATCAAAAATGCATGCCCTATTAATTTAGTGACATTTTCCATTATTTTATATTTAATTTTCTTATTATCCCTCAATTCATTTTTCAAAATTGAATAATCTATGATATATTATCATTTATTATTAAACAAACTTCCTTTAAATTGCTACTTATCTGTTTTTTTTGAAACACAATCACATAAAGATCTGTAGAACTCTATCTTCCAAAGTTATTTTTTTCCTTTTCTGGTAAATATACATGTCCCAGATGTTATAGACAGAGTGTGTCAATGCTAATTAGACTTACCACAGCTGGCAGTTTCTAGTCATTTGATCTGCCCATGTCTTTGTTGCTATGTGAAACCTACTTTTGAAAACTGCTGATTGCCCTAATCTACTAAAATACTGACACCCACCTGTATCTATTTCCTGCTTTCCAGCCAAACTCCATGATTTCTGGTTTTAATTAGGCATCAGTGTTGATTTTCTCTTAATACCCACTTCATGACTCTTCTAAATATTGAAATGAAAAAGTGGGCCCCACAGCATATATTCTCAACACGTATATATTATGATATACAAAATGGCAGCTTCCACCTGGGTTTTTAAATTTGTCTAAAATCTTCATTTATAGCACTAAAGTTATAGGATGAGGGGAAAATCTTGCATTTGAGCTGAAAATTTGCTGAGAATTCCATTATGTAATGTGCATGGTACAAAGAAGGAATGTGACCAGGAGTTTGTTGTTTATGTCTGAAGGAAGTAGCAGAAGTAACACATAAACATTTGACATCTGAGGATGAATTAGTATCATAGAAATTATTCCACCATAAGCAGCACTTAATATTACCAAAATTAAATATGAAATCAACCTATTATTTTTTTCTTTCAGAAAACAATTGTTTAATTAACAACTGTTTTTTACAACAGCTGTTGAAAATTATGCTATTTTCAGATTACTGTGTTTTGGTATATAATGACTTTTTCATTCCAAGACACGTTAAATAAATAGATGTATAGAGTGCTATTTGGGCATTATTATTTCCCATAAAGATGCAGTCATCAATAAACTCACACCAACAGTTTCCACTGAGATAGAATCATGTGAAAAAATTGAAATGTGTGTCATGTGTAGACGAACCAAAATATTTTGTGTTGTATGAACATTAAGAGCTTGGGTGGAGGAGCAGCATTTCTGGAATCTTCCATGTTTTGTGGGCATATACTCTTTCCACAAGCTTCTAGTCTCTCTCATGTTTAGCCTTTAATTTGGTTCAAGGGTGTTTTTCTGTAATATATATAATTTTTTATCAAGTGCAGTTTGAGTACAAAATGACCAGAGGCTTTAAAAAAGTTGACAAATGGGTTCAAAAAGCCTTCACATCTGCTGTGGCACACTTCAAAATGGATTATGAACAGAAACTTTGAAAAGGCAAGAAAACTTTGAAGTTGCTCTCGTTTGATCCTAAGTTTTCAATCTTTTTAAAGATAGAAGGAGCTTCTTCTAGTGTAAACCCTCCAAAGAAAATAAAATTATCTCTAAACACAGCTTTGAATTGAACATAAAAATAGATCACCCGCTCTCTAACATCTTGAATCCCTCCCGTACCAATAAGCACACACCTTCAGTTCTCCTCTGCTTGGTTTGTTAAGTGCGAGAGACTCAATGCATAAACAAATTCGGCTTATGTTCCTTTGAGTGGTTACTGCTTATGTAAACTTGTTTCATTGATAACATCTTATCATTGTATTAAAAATTCATCATAATTTTTCCTTTAAAATTGGCAGAGGTAAATGTTCAGTTTAATTTAACCACACATGGCTTAGAAAGCTCTTCAGGAATGAGTGGAAGTATTTTATATGTATATGTGCACATGCCCACACCAAGTGCTCTGGGGTGCTTTCCATTTGCAAAGTCACACCTTGTATTTACCTCAGGAAGAAGGGGACTGTTTCACCATAATACATTCTATTATTCTCACATCTTCTTCTGGGATTCCAGTTATTGGTGTTTTTCCTCCATATCTGCTGTCTTCTCTTTCATTGTTTTCACCTCACTCTCTTCTTCTGGATTTTAAGAACAGTTTCACATCTGCCTTCTTGGTTAGTAACATTCTCGCTACATTCATTTTGCTCCTGTGTCCCTAGTGTAGATGGATGCTCCTACTTTTTTCTCAGCCACTCTCCTTTTCATTTGAATAGGTCAAATTTTCATCACATTTTTCCTTTTGTTTTTTTTTAGAGTCTCCATTTAATAAAATTAATTTGAATTCACAGTTCAAGTAGTGATTACACTTACTTTTTTCACTAATTTTTTTGCACAAATATGTCCTTTTTCAGTACTGCATGTGCAATATTCCATTCTTTGATTTGTTGGTGAATAAACAAGTCCACACTGTAGTTCTCAATATATCAAAATCAGAGCAGGTAAATTCTCCTGGGCCTCCTTAACATCTCAATATACGTCAAGAATGGAGAAACAGTTCTTGAAAGGATGGGTGGTGAGTATTGGAAGAAAATACACACAGAATTAGGCTTCTTTTTGTGTTTTTAGTATAATTAATAAAAAGAAGGACTATTAAATAAAAACAAATAAGAAATAAATTTAAATTTTAACACTAAATGCTCAGAATTAAGAGGTGGGGAGGAAAGAGGAATAAAATAATGCTAATTTTTACTATCTTTGGCTTGAGAGGAGTTAATAAGCACACTTTTTTCTTACTTAGAAAAAAAACTTTATTATTTCTTGAATAATAAAAATAATGCATGCTCATAAAATTGTTAAGTTCTACAGAATTATATAATCACCTGAAAGCATAAAACCCAGACAGTTTCAGTGAATTTCTTTCTGTCTTTGTCTCTTTCTATACCTATACATACACATACAGAGTCTTGTAATTTTAAATAAATGGGACCATACATGTAGCTAATAGATATTTTAAAAACATATGTGTATATGTATGTGTGTATATGTAATGCATACGCATACTACTTTAGACATATTTTCACATAAAAACATATAAACCTCTAAGATAATTTTCAGTGTTTGGAAAGTATACCATACTAATTTTCTCAAATTGTCATCAATCATGTTATACTGAAACTGTTTAAAGATATTTTACATTCAAATTATGCTTGAACATCTTCATATGTGCATCTTTGGGAAATTATCTGATTAGTTCTTTAGAATAAATTCAAAAAAGTGTAATGTCTTGAGCAAGTAACATTTACTTTGTATTTTAATATAAATTACCACTTATTTTCTTTTGAGATGTTGAGCCATATGTCATTCTCATTAGCATCAGTTAAGAGTGCCTGTGTTCACATAACCTTGCAAAATATATCGGTATAGATCATTTTTGTTCTTTACGTGTTATTTTATAGATGAAAAATATCATATTACTTATATTACTGTCTCTTTGTGACATTCTAGGATCACACTAAATATACTTAAAAAAATGAATCCTAAATATTTCAGACATACATGTAAAAAAATACCATGAAAGATTTATTCATGCAAGCTATAATTATAAATGAAAGATTACTGAATTTATGCATGAATTCTTCAAATTTTTGTTATATTTATATATTATTATTTTTAAAATACTATATTCCAATTATGGGTTCTGATATCTAGGAAACCATATTAACATTGTGTCATGTGACTTGCTATAGTGGCCTATTAGGTCCAGGAGATTTTATTTGATTCTTTGAGTGTTTCTACCTAGACAATCATGTTATCTGCAAATAAGGACAATTTTATTATTTTCTTTTCAATCTGTATATATTTTTATTTTGCTTTCTTATCTTATTGCAGTAGATAACACTTCCAATTTGATACTGAACATGAATGGTGAAGAGGAAATCTTCACCTTGTTTTCAGTCAGAGGGGAAGGGTATCCATCTCCACTAATTATGAATTATTAGTATGTTTGTAAGATATATTCTTTATTGTGTTAAGAAATTTCCCTTCTATTTCTATTTTTTTAGAATTTTTATCAGGAATGAATGTTGAATTTTGTTAAATTGTTTTTTTGTATCAGTTATTAAAATCAATTGTTTTTCTCATTTAATCTGATAATATGAGGAATTACATTAATTGATTTATGAATATACATGATCTGTGCATATAAAACCACAAGGCATCAATAAAAGAAATAAAGGATCTATGTAAATGGAAAAATATTCCACATTCAGGAATTTTAAAACTTAACATTGTTTACATGTCAATTCATCCCAATTTGATCTATAGATTCAACGCAATCTCAGTTACAATTCCAGCAAGATATTTTGAAGATATAACAAATTGATTTTAAAATTTATTCTGAAAGGCAAAAGACATAGAATAGGCAAAAATAACATAGAAAGATAAAAAAGTTGGAAGATTCACTATTCAAGACTTACAGTTAAAGTTACTTTAATCAAGACAGTATAGTATTGGCAAAATAATAAATACATAGATCAACATAACTCATTAGAGAGCTTAGAATTAGATATAGTCAGCTGATTTTTTACAAAAGAGCACACCAATTCAACAGAGAAAGGATTCTTCTTTTAACAACTGAACCTTGGACAATTGGGTGCTCACAGGCAAAAACAGAACTGAGACACAAACCCTACATTATACACAAAAATATGACTCAAAATATGTTGGAAAATAGGCTAAGAGACGTGAAAAATTTCAGGGGTTTTGCAGGGCTTTTCCTTGAAGGAATCTGTGGACATGTTAGTTCACAGAATAGAAGCTGCTGCCAACCCTTGTTGGGGCATTGTCAGAGGAGGTTTGCAAAGCAGCATTTCTTCTTTGCTGCCGACCATTGCCTTGAGCTTTTTTGCAAAGCAGAAGCTTGGTACCCTGTGGATAAAGCTGGGTTTGGGTTGTTGGTGGAGAAGGTGATTCAAATGTCTGCCCAGCAGATGACGTGCAGCTGGAACTATCCTAGACTTCAAGGCTATTCCTGCTTCACTTCTGACCACATGTCTCTGTGTTTAGAAGAAGTAGATTAGAGTAGTACACAGACTCAGTGTTCTCATTTTATACATTTTATCTTTAATTTGTATGCTCAGCTAGGTCTGTTTCTAACTTATGGCTTAACATGCTTATCTCAGAAAAAATTTTGTAACCGTCTATTCTTGTAAACAGAATTAGGTAAGGTTCTCCTGGAAACCTCAAAAAATGAACTGTACATGTAATTCTCTAACAAAAGACAACTATTTGCTGTAACAATAAATACTGATGTGGGACTTCTCTCGTGGTCTTACAGTTTACGGGAATACTGGAGATCCTCTCCCTTACCCATCATTTAAACTGCACTTTGTCTCCATCTCAATCATTTCTCCATCTATATTATTTCTTTCTTTATTTCCTATTATTTCCATATCCTTTGCAACGATCCTGCCTTGGGATCTGTTTTGCTGGGAGAATAGCTAACTCCCAGTGAAAATAGGTTATAGAACTAAAAGTAAAATGAAAAACTAGAAAAATTCTAAAAGAAAACATAGGAGAAAACATGTGTGACTTTGGATTTGCTAATGAGGTTTAGATATAACACTAAAAGCATGATTCATGAAAAAAATAGACAAGTTGGACTTTATTAACATTAAAATCTTTGTGAAGGCTCTTAAGAGAATAAAAAGACTGTAGATTAAAAGGAGATGGTTGCAAAATACATACCTGATAAAAGATTGGTGACCAAAATGTATACAAAGAACATTTGCACCTCAAAAACTTTTAAAAATGATTAATAATTCAATTAAAATGGACCAAAAACCTGAAGAGACACTTCATAAATAAAATACATGAGTGCCAAACAAGCATATGAGAGATGACCAATACTATTTGTTCTGAGAGAAATGTGGGTTAAAACAACAATGAGATTTTACACTTCTCCCAGGGGCTAAAGTTCAACAGACAATACCAGTTGCTGGCGAAGTCACAGAACAAGAATTCTCATTCAACACTGAGAGCCATGCAAACTGATCTAGCCACTTTGGGTTGGCACAGTTTTCACAAAGCTAAACGTACTCTTACCATAAGATACAGTATTTATTCTCCTTTGTCTTTAATGAACTGATTTGATAAATGTTATCCACCCAAGAATCTGCACACAAATGCTTATAGCAGCTTTATTTATAATCGCCAAAACCTGGAAGCAACCGAAATTCCCTTCAATAGGTGAATAAATAAATGAACTGTACTGCATCTTTAGAAAAGAATGTATTACCAGGCCATGCAAATTATAGGTGAATATTAAATGTGCATTTCGAAGGGAAAGAAGCCATTCTGAAAAGGCTACATGCTGTCTGATTTTATTCATGTGACATTCTAGAAAAGGCAAAATATAATGACAGAAAAAAGATCAGTGATGGCCAGGTGTTTGCAAAGATGACTATGTGAGGTTCTTTTTAAGGTGGTGAAATTGTTCTGTGTGATACTATGGATATGATACTATGAATTTGTCAAAACCCATAGAAGCTTACATCAGAATTAATGGATTTTAATGCATGAAATTAAAAGAAATTATTTAATAGCTTGGGCAAGGATAGCATAGAATGTAGATTGTAACAAAAGAATCTAACTGCCTTATAAATACAGCAGCTAGCCTCAGGAAAGGGAATGGAGAAAGAATTTCTGGCTAAGTAACTTTGGAAATGAGTGGAGACTGTAATACTAATGGCAAAATAAACTGAACACAAACTCTGCACTCTGGTAGATAAAACTGGTCCTCATTGGAATATTGCTTACCAGTTCCAACACCAGTATAACGGAATTGAAGAAATAAGTAAATGACTGGCAGATGGTGGGAGCCAGGTTTATCACTGATGGAGTTAAAGGTTACCGAAAATTGAGAGAAGTAGAGAATAATCAATGAGGTACTGGATTACAGTTAAAGATGTCAGTATGAAATTATGTTTATCTTAAGATAGATATATTATGGGTACATACAGAAATATTGATAAAGATGAGTATATTCATAGGTTAGTATGCATTAACTTATTTCTTTGTTCTGTCAGCTGGTAGAGCCTCAAAACAATGACACCTGAGTGACAAGTGTAATCTGTACCCAGATGTTGGCTTCTAGATACCCTTTCCAGCAAAAGGAACCAGAGATCCTTAGAGAAATCGCTGATTCTAAAACTGGGGCATGAAACACACAGGGTGAGCCCAGAGCATTTTGTGTGCCCAAAATAAGGAAGTGCCCAGACAAACAAAGCAAAACACAACCATGAGGGAATGGCCAAAGGACACAGGAGCTGGGTAAAAATGTTTCACCTGTAACAGTTTGAGCATCAAATAAAGAACATAATATTGATTATAATGCCATGTATAAATAAAAATCCATGGGTCCTTGTTGATATAAGTAAATTAATAAGTGGGGGATAAAAGAAAAATCCCCATGCAGAAAAATTCTAAATAATTTATGTAGACATTATCCTGTCAAGGAGGCAAAGCATTACTCCTCATTCTTTACCTGAGTGCTGAGCATAGTAACCTCCTTACAAAGAGCACAATGTGGAAAAGGGGCAAAGAGTCACTTCATGGTGGAGAAATCTGACAGACACAATGTCAGCGTGGGGATCTGTTTAACACCAACAATGACAAGTCACGTTGACGGTGCGTGCCCTTGATGTGATGTGATGTGAATGGCACTTCACCTCTGTAGCCTTCCTCCCTTAAGCCCACAACCCTAGTGTCATCATGAGAAACATGTCAGATAAACCCCAGTTGAGGAACATTCTACAACATATCTGACCAGGACTCCTCAATCATATCAAGGTGAGCAAACACAGGGAAGTCTGGAGAACTGTCCGTCTAGAGGACCTTGCAGGGTCATGACGACTGAGGATGAAGCGACGCCAGGATGGGGTCCCGGAACAGAAAAAGAGCAAGAGATCAAAACTAAGAAAATATGAATATAGTATAGTCTTTTGTTAATAAAAAGGTGTTGATATCAGTTCATCAGTTGTTAAAATGTTCTATATTAATGAAAAATGTTAATATTAGAGAAACTGGGTGTGGGGTATATGGAAACTCTGTATTACTTTTACAAATGCTCTGTGAATCTAAATTCATTTAAAATAAAAAATGTATTAAATTATGGAAAGCAAGAAGAAAATAAATATGGAGTTTAAGATGATCATCTTCTCTGATGGGGTTTTTAAAGGGATAAGACACTAAGGTGTTTTATTATAGGGGATGACCATATTATTACAAATAGCTAACTATATTAAAATGTTACTAAAAATAAATTATGGTATATCTGCATAATTAAATATTTTGCAATCTTCAAAAATAATTTAAAAAATATATTCCTTGACATTCAGAAAGACTGATAATCTACTACGTCAGTAGTGTGTTTAAGTCACTCTACTGTGACTTCTGAGTGCCTGTTCTGAGCTTTGCACTGGATTTGGCACTAAAGACACAATGGAGAAAATAGTGTGTCAATTAGGTAGTTTATTTTATTCTGGAGGATGCAAGTGTTTTTCACAAACTGCCTTCCTCAAGTAATATGAAACAGAAATATACAGGGCTACCCAGGCTTGAAACAAGTTGTGAACCAAACCTGAGCTATTCCAAGGATGCTTCCTTGAGGACATTTGACCAGAGCTCCAGAGGAACAACTGGATTTACATACTGAATGAAAGGAAGATCACTGTCTGCTGAGAAAAGGACTGCCCAGTGGAGGAAAGCAGTATGGACTGTGTGAGAAACTGAAAAAAAGGGCAAATGTTGGTGGAACACAGAAAATAATTTGGAAAGTGGCAAATGTTCAAACTGGAAAAGAAGAAAAGAGTCACCATTTCTGTCTTGTAAGGCACACATTGGAGTTTTTCTTTTTCTGATTAGCAATGGAAAGACATTGAAAAATGTTTCAAAGAAGACAATAAGCTCAAACTTGAATTTGAAAAATTACTCAGGGCACAGTGTGTAGAAAGGGTGAGAAGGAATGAGCAGAGCCTATCAGGAGGCTGTGGCTGCAAAACACAGAACCCCTTTAGCTATTTTAAGCAGAAAAAGGATGTATTTAATGCTATTATTCGGTAATTTACGATTGTCCAGGAAGGTCACAGACTCAGGAGTGGGGTTGTTCGGACAGGAAGCACATGTAATTTATGCTCAGAGGTCTCTAGTGAAGGGTTTCTCAACCTTTCTGTGATGATGGATAGATAGATATGAATTCAAAAAAAATTATACAGGTATATAAACATATTAATATATGTATATATTGGTAATGAACTTATACTTTTATAAAATATAATAAAAATAATTACTAGAAAACAAAATATGAAAAGCATAGAAAATATAAGTTCAAAGTGTTTATTATTAGAACCAACAGACATTAATCAGAGTAAGTATAATGCACTAACATAGAAAAAAAATAAAAACTTAAATACTTTTTTCATTGCTATTGTGCGTATAAATGATTAATTCAGAAAATCATTACTTTACTTGTAACTTTTTGTTTTTCCACAACAATAATTAAAGAAAAAGGTATGAAGGAACTATCGATCATCATATTAAACACCTGCACACACATCTGGAATGAACATCATATACATCAATATTTAAGTTTTTAATGTGATGAATAATCTTGCTTCTTGCTAGTTAAATGAATTACTTTGAGTTGGTTGATGACAATGTTCCTCTTGAGGAGTAATTTCTATATAAATCATTTCTGTATTATGTTTTAATGAAAATTATGGTAGAGAAACCAATTGCTCACAGAGGTATATTGAAATGAAAGAAGAGATTTTTAAAGCAATTTTGGCAAACACAAAATATTCATTTAAGTTGGTCACCAATAAGATAAGCAACTTTGTATTTTCAAAATTGAACTTTAATCCTTTGTCAGTAGCCAATTTCAACAATTTAATCTGTAAAGATATAGTTGTCTTTAAAATTATTTTCAGAAATTGATTTTAAGTCCACTCATTTCCTATCCATGGATTTTCTTTGATGAAAAATGTAATTTAAAACATTTAGTTAAATTTATATTGATAACCTTTTTCAGTTGCATACTACCAAGATCATCACCTAATTGTCGGTAAATTACAGAATATATTACAATAATCTGAAGAAACACTACACTTCCAAGCTTCTATCTTTCGCTAATAATACTTACATTGTCTCAGGTGGTTATACATTTCTTGGTCACAGTTTATCTTAAAATGCCACACACATTTAAAATGGTCCTATGAAGCATGACAGGTTTACAGCTATCACCACATGGGACTCACACTGTGAGTTTGACAAGACCCTGGCTGGTATCCTGTTCAGTAGGTCATGTCCTTGGATGTTATAACAACACCAAGTTGCTCTGGAAGTTTCTCCATGTCTCCTTTCAGTTTCTGTGTCTATTTCATCAGGGAGCAGTGATGCTCTCCGGTCACTGCTCAAGTGGACACAGCACTGCAGCCCCTGCTGGTCACAGCGGGGGACACACACTAGCTTTGCTAAGGGCTGGGTTCTACTGCAGGAAAGTCCCTGACATCTGCCCCCAGCCTCTCCTGTGCACCTTCCCCCAGGGAGGAGACGAGAGGTCACTCAGCCTCGGGGTGGAAGTGATTCTGTCACTGGCCTTCCTGCCCTTCCCTTTTAAAATCTCACGCTGATGTGCACCAGGTTCAGCCCAGCGGGCATCACCCACTGGACACGCAGTCTCACAACACAGCGCCTGACGATTTTGTGGGAAGGTGAGCTCCTAGGTAACGTGAGGAAACTCTACACACACAGAGTAGTTTTCAAAAGTCAAAGTGGAGGATGAATCTCTGCTGCAGACACTGTAAAAGGAATCCAGGGGGCAAGATTTTATTATCATCTTTACCAGACATTTAATTGGTTTTCTTTTAGGCTAGCCCAAATAATCCTGGCCACCATTAATCAGAAGAGCAAGCTGCAGCCTAATTGTTTTAATTTCAGAACTGCCAGAAAATATCTCTGTCCAAATCTTTTTGTTAAATAGCCTTTGTAAAAAGGACAAAGGCCTGTATTTTACAGAGAGTAGTGGTTAAAATGAAAAGAGTCATTTGAATGTAAATACTACTGGAATCTTAAGAAGGAACTTTTACTCAAAGGGGACAGTTAAGGCAGAGCTTCTAAAAGGGGAGGGGAAATTCCCATGCAGAAAGCAGCAAGCTTGCCTGCTGTAATATTCAGGGGCCAGCTCAGCCCCTCTCCCAAGTTTTCCATTGTTGGGCGGAACCTAAATTATGCACAGAGAGGGAGCTAAGGAATGGAAAAAATGCTATATTGTCCTTTCCCCAAACAGTGAAAGTCAAAGTAAAACCCAATGCTATATTTAATTCTTGGGTCATTTTCCTACCTGCCCTTCTCTTAATGTTTTTCAAACTTTGGTTTGTTGCTCTTTCGGAGGTGGTGAGAGAAGACAACACGCTTCATTTCCTATCCGTCTTTCAAAGCAAACTCTAAAAATAAGCCTGCCTTCATTAAATTGCAAATGTAATCATTGGGGTTTGATCCAATAAAACCGGCATGTGTTGGCATTATGTAAAATATCTCTGAACCTTGGAAAGAGCGCTGGGAAGCAGCCCTCCCTTGCTACCACCCCAGCCAGGTCTGACGACTGAAGGTGGCACGTGAGTGTGGGCAGAGACCTCCCTGAATTTTAAGCTTATTTATTTCTAAAAGTGAGAGGGGAAACATGTTGTCCCAGCGCTGTCTAATTGTTCCCAGTGCTTCCTCCAAAACCTCTCTGTAAGCTGGTATAAAACGTGAAACTTGGCAAGAAAACTTTGGGAAAGTGACTCCTGAGCTCGTTCACGACTTCGCCCACGGCCCGTGGCTCCGGGCGTCCCGGAAACGGGTCTGCCGGGCGGACGGGGTGGCGGTTCACAGCGCCCCTGGAGGTGCAGTCGGAGAGCTACATAACAACGGGCAGTGAAACAGGCTGTCGACTGAGTAGGGAATGGAAACAGCAGCGAGCCCGCTGCCTTAGGCTGCCAACAAATGAAGCTTCTGAAAGAGGCAGCGAGAGACCAGCGCGGCGAATGCTCATTTTGCACCCCCGCAAGCCGAGACGGCGGAGCTGCGTCACCCCCGTTTGGTTAAACGTATTCTGTTCTCATGCATTTTTCAGGTGAAAATGTACTTGTTAGAAGGGTCTCCTGACCTGCATCCAGTACGCGAAGCCAGTCAGCGGGTGGGCGGCCAGGAACCGAACGACAGCTGACTGTTCCAGATGGAAGCCGGGCAGGTGGGGCTGCGTCCCTGTAGACACGGCGCAGTGACAGCCTTGCTGTCGCCTCCGTGAAATACGAAAAACTAGGAGGAAAGGATGCAGTCTTGGCTGTGCAAACCATAAAAATAGAGCATGAGTGGGCTTAAAGTTAGAGATGAGGACTCGCACAGCTTGCAGGAGAGGACGTCATGAAAGAGAAAAGCGAGGATCAATCCATAATCTAGAATGGTCTCTTTTAACTTGACAAACTTGGAAAGTTAAAAAAAATAAAGCATTAAACACACCACGGAACAAAACGTCCCTGACGGGCCGAGTGGAGTGCGCGCC